>CBVK0101264282.1:0-22534 GCA_900067695.1 Picea abies | reverse complement strand
TGAATGGTATGAATATTCCTCAACCTATCTCCCTTGTGAGGACAATATTTATACATGTGGTCTCCCTCACATCCCCAACACTTTATGAGATGTTGTCTTAATCTATTCCCCAAGAAATCTATCATCCTAGGTTCATTTTGTGTTGGCTACCCTTGTTGGTATGCTTGAGAGCTATTCCTAAGGAAATACAACTTGAATCCTTTCTTCCTTTAGTCCATCTCGGTTTTCTTCTTATCATCCTAGGATTTTTGAAAAGATGGCCTTCCCTTGTTATTCTCATACAAATATTTGTCTTTCCTTACGACATCCTCCAAATTCTTGGGCTCATCAAACTGAATTTTATCCTTGTAGAATGATGATAGTCCACTAAAAAATATTTGAATTTTAACATTTTCATCCTTAATGAAACCCACATACCTCAAAATCTCTAAGAATTTATTTTCATACTCCTCCATGGCCATGATTCCTAATTTGAGTTCAAAGAATTCTTGCATCTTCTTGTAATAATAATGTTCTGATGAGAACTCTTGCTGGAAATTATTTCTTCTAGATTTGATGAATAATTGTGCAATTGAAAGCATTTTCTCATTCCCAAAAAGAAGTATTCAACATCTTCACCCTTCCTATGCTCTCCATCAAATGTTTGTGGCTTGAGCTTCCTGAACTCTCCTTGCAAACTATCTAACTCATGCCTTCTCCTCTAATGTCTGATAGGAGACATACTTGGGCTATTCTCTGATTCTTAAAATGCATGTGATATTCTGGTTGATTTTCTAGGTGAATGGTGGTATCTACGAACACTTCTTAAGTGCCTAGATCTTCTATGATCATACCTCCTATCATGAGATCTAGGTGTTGGTGCATGTCTTGCATTGGCTACATGTTTTGTGATGGAATCCTATTGATTTATCTTTGCAAGTTATTTAGACACTATAACAATTGAGTATTAATTTGGTTCTTTCCTTGAGCTCTTATCAACCTTTCATTATCTTCTCTATAGCTTTTCACTTCCCTCTACAATATCTTCATTGTCTCAACCACCTCTATAGGCTCCACCCTTCTTCTACATCCATTTGAATATATTTTTTCATTTCCTAGGATAATATTTAAATCATTGATTTCATCTCCATGCTCGTAAGAACCTTGTGCATCATCCATTTATTTATTCCTCATTTATGAACCTGATCTATTATGCATATACCCCTAATTCTGAAAAAATATGCATGGAACAATTACTGTAAGAAATTATGCCTATTGTAAAAAATTTCATTAATTAGGTTACATGTCCTTCTTCATCTCAATTTATGAAGAATATTGATGTACTAATTGAAATTATGAGTGTTCAAACATAATATCCTCTACTCATCTTTCCAATGATTGTACTCATGCTTCATTATGAATTCAAAGTTAAGGCTATTTCAATTTGCCATTTCTACTCAATTGTGCTCTTTTCTCATTGGTGCAATCTCGCCCAGAGGCCAACTTCTACCATATGTAGGAGAAAATATATTAAGAAAAAAGAAAACTTATATATAAAAAGTAGATAATACTCATGATGGTGACTACACACCAAATTTTAGATTGGGGATTTGAAGGTCTAGTCAAATTCTGCATCAATATAAAATTGTCATCTTTTCCCTTTTTGCATTTTCTCTGGACGATTTTTTAGTAAAAACAACTATCTCCTAAATGGAGAAAAACTGGGTAAAATTCAATAAGACAAAGTTGTCTAGCTTGTTGAGGAGGTAAAACATAGATTAAATGAATTTTTCCAAATTTTTGATTTGGGGTGCCTTTTCCTCTAAAAAACCAAAAAATCCCCAAAGGTCTCTCATAATAGTGGATATTGGGTTGTTTTTGCATCTCCATTCCAAACATTTTGGAATTTGACCAAAAGGTTCACTAGGTTTCGTCATGTCTACCCCCTAAATCGCTATAAAATTTTTATTAGCAACAAGGCCTCTCTCAAGCAGTACAACCTTGTTCTTCAAAAACCATTAATTTGTAGTTTCTGGAAATCTGGAGTAGAATTGGCGAGTGGCCCTCATTAGTACTTTTGTATTTCCCCTCACTATGAACATACCCCTGTAATTTCACCTAGTGTTGAGATTTTTTGCTCATATTATAGCCAAAACAAGATTTTGGCTCCAATATTTTTATCTTTATCTTTGCTAACGTGGCATGACACATGGATGCTAGTGTCCACTTGTCAACCTCTATTGAAACCAAGTCATCACTCTAGCCATCGTGGATGCCAAATAATCCCTAACATCGACACTTTTCATCTAGCTTTGCATTGGTTCCTTCAAGTAAATGTTGTATTGGTGAAGATTTTTTTTTTTCCATCGACAAATAAAAGTCTCTTTCTATTGGATGGTGAAAAACATTTTCTATTGGTGGATAAAATTCGCTTTCCATCAGTTTACAAAAGTTTCTTTACATTGGAAAAAAATGACACTTTCTATTGACAAATGGAAGTTTATTTACATGGGCAAACAAATGACACTTTCCATCGGTGAATGGAAATTTCTTTATATTGGAGAAACAAAGTTTCTTTACATCAACAAACAAATGACATTTTCTATCAACACACAAAATAAAATTTCCTTCGGTGACACAAATAAAATTTCTATTAGTGTGAGAAATAATATTTTATTAGAAAACCAAATAAACTTTGATTTTGATGGACAAATAAACTTTGCTTTAAGTGGTCAAAATAAACTTTGTTTTTGGCGAACAAATAAACTTTTCTTTCGACAACTAAAATAAACTATGATTTAGGTGGAAAAATAAACTTTGTTTTTGGCGGCTCAAATAAAGTTTATTTTCGATAAACAAATAAACTTTGCTTTTGACATCTGAAATAAACTTTGCTTTTGGTGGCTGAAATAAAATTTGTCGTAGAAATATTTTAATCATTCCTAGATGTATTAGGGCCATTGACCTCAAGATCATATACAATCCCAACCATTTATTTCGCCAAACTTCACGACTGCCATGAAAGCACCAAATTCAACCTTCTAGTCCAATTTTTCTTTGCAATTAGCATATTGATGCAATTAATAATCTCTTATATGATTATTTGTGCAAATTAGAATTGAATTCGCTTGGAATTTTAGGGATTTTTACCAATTTTTCCCCAATTTCACATAAGAAAATTTTGTTAATAATCGTCCGAGCATATTAAAAAATTTCTCCTCTGAAATATCTGGTCATTGGCCTAATGCAGGTTCAGTGTCAAAAAATTCACTTTGATACCAAGCTACGACGTACCCAACACCCTCTATTGTGCTCTGTTGAGGATATGGGGTTCTTGGAATTTCCATTAATAAACCAGTGCAGGTTCAATGTTGAAACCTTCGCTTTGATACCATGCTGCGACATACCCAACACCCTCTATTGTGCTCTGTTGAGGATATGGAGTGCTTGGAATTTCCATTAATAAATCAAATCAACTCAAGTTTGATACCATTTTTAAAAATCAATGTGTGCAACATGACATACAAGTTCATGCAACTATCACTAACCTCCAGAATTATAAATGTAGACTATTTCTCAAACTTAGAAACATCTAAACACACTGAACACAGAATAAACATAACATTTAATCACATCATTAACATAGTAAATAAGAAAGTGGTCAATTGGGTTTATCCCGAGTGGTTTGTGCTGAGGGGTGTTTACCGCCCCACCCAGGTTCAATTCCCACAAGTGACATGTTGACCTCTTAAATGAGCAAGCTATCGAAAAAGCCTCGACTTTCTTCAATATCTGGTTTACCCTGGGTACCATCCTCAAAATGAGGGGAAGTGCCCGATGCGTTTCCCTAGGAATTATTCCAAGGAAAAACACGTAAATAAGAAAGTGACTAGAACACTTATCTTTATGAACGATTACACAACTAGCTACAGACGATGAACATTCCACCCAACCATAGACTATGTTGCTCCAGTTCTCTCAGTAGCATGTCACCCTTGAGCTAGGGTGATGAGTCCACAAGAAGAATGGCTCCTATGGATAGCTATTGTCCACTATAACAACCTAATACCGAATAAATTCACAGTGATGCAACTCCTACAACAATTCCAACTTCCCATCTCTCTTCCCCATAAGTGTGCACAACCCAAGGGATGTAATTTCCTTCCATGCACTGTTGAATCGAAATCTCGTCATCTATTATAAAAACTTGCAAAATATTGCAAGGCCCATATGCATATTATGATATAATATTAATAGGTGGGGTCCCCAATAAGAAAACACATGAAAGTTTATTTTCAATCATTTCCCACAACATACATACATACCTTCCATGATTTGATGGGTTGATGCACTTCTGTTTAATGCATAGCAATGATGGTTGTTTCTTGTCATTCTTCAGCTTGTTGACATGGTACTGATAATATATGAAATTTATGTGGATGACACTATTCATGATCATGCATGCAAAACAAGTCATTTTCTGAGTTTATAAACTCAAGGTATATGAACCATAAGTTTGACATATACTTACAATGACGGGAGAATGGTTTTATATACTACACACATATAAAAGGTTTTCTCATACATATATAATGACCTTACTATAAACTTATGGTGAACCATGTCAATATATTCAATTTGCATGTCATATTGGTTATATATGGAAACAATAATTATGTTATGAAATATCATAAGTTTCAAGTTTATGGGAAAAAGTTTTGAATTAAGTTTGATATATAACCTGGCAAGAGTGCCACATATGCTTCTTTTGGAATGAGGTTGGTTTTATTTAACACATGATATACATGACATATGGTTGATAATGCAAACGGTTAAACCCTAACATATTCATGTGGGTGGCAAGTTGGTTAGTTATTATGAAGTGACAAGTTTGATGGCATGAGTAAAATGTTGATATAACGTGTGGTGATGTGCTTATATGGAAGTTGGTTTCAACCTATGATTGGTTAATGTGGTATATTGCGTATATGTTTTGGATCATGTGAATTGTTTGATGTGTTATGTGGCATACACATTTGAATTTGGTTTTGGGCTAGACATGATGGGCTGGACATGCAATTAATTTTGCAAGGATGTAGGTAATTAATCCCATAGTACCGTGTATACCACCCTCATGGCCTTGGGATTTGGTCATTTAATTTTGTTGTTGGTTTTGGAGAGGTATATCTCTAGCTTGGTGTGGAAGCTAAGCTCCTAATAGTTCTAGCAACCATTTTCTCTCGTCATCATAGGTATACAAAACACTCAAGCTCAGGTATGCAAATATCAACTTGTTGAGCATCACTTGCATACATTTTGCACAATAATAGTTTATTAATGAATATGTTCTTGACTGGTTTTGGGTATGCTTTTCTTTTCCCTACTTTTTCGCTCTAAATAAATTAATGGTTTAAGGGTTTATGAAGTGGTTTCTCTTTGATAATGTTTTTTTAACTCCATGCACTATTTCACTTTCCATTTATCATTCACAATTGTTTAAGAGAAACCCATTTGTTTAAACTGTGAAATGAGACCAAGGTTTGAGTTTTTGTAATGGTTGCTTGTTGTTTGGTATGTCAACTTTCGAAATTCCTTCGCTTAAATGAGGAAAGGATTGTTTTTGAACCCCACTGATCATTATTTGATATGGGTCTTGTGTTTTTTTAAAGTTTTGAGTTGGAAAGTTTTATATGCATCAATCTTGGTTTATTTGAACACATTTTACTATATAAAGGTTTATGACCAACTTTTAAATGCTTTGCCAATTATTGAAAGTTGAGTTGGATTTGAACTCTTGACTTCAACACAATTTTGAATCTGAATACTAGTTGTTTGCTCGCCAGTGAAGCTTTTGGTTGACTCTGATTTCAAACTCGTGGCAATATGATGATTATTTTGAAATGGTTTAAGAATTTATCCATGCACTACCAACAAACAATGATTAAAATTAACCCTTAAGTATTGGTTGAATTCGGGGTTTACAATTTTGTGTGGATATACGTATAAACAATTTTCATTTCATTTTGAAACAATGATGCATAAAATTTTAAATTAACATTCCTTTCGTCTCTGTTAGGTTCAAGTTGGGTTCGAACCCACAACTTTCTGGTTCTTAAAATGGATATATGAGTTATTTACCTTAGCCTTCATAAACAATAAAAGGTTCCTATGTGACTCTGGTATTAGTCATAACTATGGTCGAAGTTTCGAGCCAAAGCTATGTAAGAATAAATTGCAAAACTAAGTTAAGTTTGTTCAAATCAATTATGTTCCTTTCTGTCTCAAGATATTTGAGCTTATAGTTTGACAAGTTTTTTGGTTTGGATTACACGATGATGTGAAAATTGGTCACCGTTTATGAAAGAAAATGAATATTATGTTGTAAGATATCTCTAGTTCTGTTTCAACCAAAATATTATGATGGTTTTACAACCATATGGTGATTTTTTTTTCTTATTGAAATTCTCGTCTTCCTAAAGTCACAATAAAAAGAGCTTGTTTTCATTGAAACATTCAAGTTTGTTGAAAAATATTGTCTAGAGAATTCAAAGATAGTGACATAAGATCATAGTTTTCATAATTGATAAGTGATGAAGCTAAGCATGCAGACTTCAAGTTACTCTTTCTCTTTTATATAATAGGACCAAACCCTTGCATGCTATATCATTTTTCATATATTATTCTTGAAAGTCCCAAATCATGTTCCATTTGATCACAAGTTTTTATTTCCCTGTTGCATAAATATAAAAGAACTTTCAAAGAAGGGATTTGTTGGCTGATTGGTATACAGATTCTTGATGCTTGAACAATTGATGTAATTTGAAATGAATCATGTGATGTGTTCACATGAAGTAAACAATGGTTTATAGAGCATGCTAATATGAACTTTATCCAGATTGAAAATAGGATAATTTGTAAGCAAAAATGATATGGATTATGAACATTATCATGCATTCATGTCATCTATTTCATTTTTCATAAATTACAAGTCCTCTTTTCATCACTCATCATTATAATTCCATTTGCATTCACTTTTCCATGTTCAATGAGATCGATGACAATTTACTAAAGATTTACAGTTTGAATGTTTTGGATACCAAACATAGAAATGATAATTATGATATTTGTCCATGTTTTCCTTGTTTCCCTTCATTTTCTCCCTTAGTATGCTTGATTGACTATTCGGTTCAGAGCCATTATTAAATTATATTTAAGGAAAAATAATATTTTATGATTAACATACTGTGACTTGTGTATGCTAATTTGATCATTGGTGAATATTTAGATGGGTTTCTTCAACATAGGCAACAACCGCTCTAGAAACATAGGCAATACGAGAAACAAAGGAAGAGTGCCCAATGCATTTGGGAAAAGAGGAAAAAATAAATGAATGAGGTTTTCCATCCATTTTGATGCAAATTGTGAGAAGTTTAACCAGCTAGTCCAAACTAGTTATTTAAACCTCGCGGTCCACCATTTATACCTCCCCTTCATCCTCACTCAAGTATTGATACATTCTTGAATAGCCCCATATGCAACCTCATGTGCCTATATACAATGATGGATGGAATAATATGCCAGTTAATCCTCCCTCTGGTGTAGTTCATTGGCCCACAATGTCACTGCCACTCCCTCCTCCTCCTCCTTTACTGCTTGCTCAACCCGTTTCTTTTGATGCCTCACATGTGCATTCTGCTGAACTTCCAAAGAATTATAAATCCTTAGCTATTGATCCTGAGGAAAGTATAGGAAAGCGACTTTTCATTTGTGTCATTTCAAATTCATTAGAGACATCCTCCAACACCATCAAGTCCTCACCTTCCAAACTTGAGGATGGTGTAAGAAAAATCACATTTGATGATATGCACCTGGAAGTGTCAAAGGTCGATGAGAAGAAATTTGTTTATGCAGATTTACTCAAACATAGGGAAACATTATCAGAAGGAAGTACGTAGAGAGAGTCTACTTCAAACAAGAAATATTACTTTTGACTTTATTTTATTTTCATGATGACATAAGTCTGACATTTGAGGCACATATATTTGGACAAATGACATAATTATTATTTTTTGGAAAACTTATATCATGCCTTTAAAGTGTTTTGGGAGATACATATATTTATAATTATGGCATGATTACTTTGGGTTGCTTTTGATATATGTTTTATGATGATGTATGCATGATATCTTGAATAAAATGTGGAGGGACAAGGGAATGTTGAAAATAAAACAAATAAAGACATACAGGGCCCGCCTATTAAATATTAAATATTATTATTATTTATCCTTATCATAAATAAAGTTGTCCTATTATTAACTAAATTTATTTAACTTTAGTAACAAAAAGTAGTTGAACCACTTGAACTACTTTTTGAAGAGTAAAAAGAAGAGACCAAGGACAAGGAAATACATGAGAAAATAGAGAGATAATTATGATAAGGTTTTCTCTTATTTCAAGTGAGATTTCCAATATTCATTCTTTCATTTTTGAGTTTCATGAGAGCTAAGTTATCTTGTTGATAAAATGATTACTCTAAAGGTGACAACGATAAAAGGACTAGGAAGCATAGACTTTTGACATGCTTCGGAAGGTCATTCATTATCTTGGTAGTCTGTTTAGTTTGATTAGAATTCTTGAATTCATTTTCAATGTTGATTAGTGATATTTTGTAGAGTCAAGACTCTGATGAGCGTGTAGCTTGGATTGCTCCAGTTTATCTTAGTCTTGGTCTTTTTCTTTCATACACCAATTGTCTTTGTATGATTCAAAATTACATCCTATACTTCTAAGTATGATTCTACTCTAAACCTTCACAGGGGTTTGTAAAGAGGAACTTGGTTGTAACTCAGAAAAGACATCAATAAAATCTGGTTTCTTCTCAATTTGAGACTTGTGGTTTATCAGTTTTCATATGTGCGTTATCTTGTATTTATTCAATTAACTCTTATAAAAATTCCATTTACAAACATATTTTCTATTTTTAAATTTATTTTACAACAGAGCATACAATTTTGATAATATCATCAGGCTCAAGAACTTATTGCTTAAGGGATTATTTATATTTTTGAATAGGCTATAAGTCCACGGTAACATTCCCACCTTTCTCACCTAGCTTAGCGAGATTTGAAAATGTTTGAGTGGGGATATAACCATTCCTCACCTCAACATGTGCCATAATCCCCTCGACAATCCTCATCCCCTCTAAGGCTCTATCATATATTGGCTAGGAATATCTAAGCTCAGGGATCCAGGTAATCCAGTTGTAAAATGTAGTCCTCACAACAACATTTTCATATGCTCTTGGGTAATTTTTCCACAACAACTCCTCACAAGCATGACAACCTAGCTCTCAACGTAATTCCTAGCTCCCTCTCATGATTATTTTCAACATAGTGTGGCTACCTCCTCTTTTTAACACCACACTTGTATTTTCCTCTCTTCTTCTATCCCCCAAAAATCAACTACTCCCCTTCTACTCAAATTTCCTTTTCTTTTTCTCCCATGCATGTTTGACTCTCATAATTCCCTAAAATGATTGTACTTAGATCATGCTTTCATAACTAGGTGAGATGACTCTTTCACCCACCTCTTACATGCATTGAATGATATAATTCCCATCATGAGTGTACTCAACCCCTTCTTCAATAACTAGGTGAGATGACTCTTCCTCCAACCTCTTTCAATCATTCATTGATTGATTTTAATAAGTCAAAGGACGTAAATAGTTAATAAAAAATGATTTAGGAAGATGGAATAGGATTCTAGGCATGTGGAGTCCCCTCAAACCCCCCTTTAGCCCCCTCTCTTGTGGAATCATAATGCCTAATGAAACCGCCCTTGTCCATCTATAACTGGTGATATTTTTTTTTATTTTTATTACATTTAATGCACAATATTTACATATTGCATTGCTTACCCCTCGACCACTCATCATATATACAAATATACATTTCTAATCCAGGAATAAAAAATGGGGTGTTATAAATTCAAGAACCAACAATATGTAACTTTTTGTGTGCTTTAGTTGCATCCTTTTGAATTAATAAAATTTTTGTTCGAGTTTAAAAAGAAAATATTTGTTTCTTCTTTCTTTTGGAGAATTTGATCATTTTCATCATCTATCACTACTTGAGAATTTACCATTTGAGAAAGATATTCCACACTTTGTTTTAGTCACTTAATTTGAGGTAGATATGACTCAAACGAGCTACTCTCCATGTCGGTCACTCATGTATGAGACTGTAATAATATATTTATAGATGGAAGAGATGATACCATCAAAGAGAAGAATAATGGAACCAATGACTTGGTGGTAAAGGGGATAAAAATTCCCATGAAATAAAGAAATAATTAGGAATCAAGATCATTGAGTGTCTTTAAATACACAAAGGACTCATGCATCAACCCTTTTAGAAGCCCCATGTAAAGTACTTAATGCACTCATCCTCTACCTCATTGAATATGTTAGGGACATATGAACTTGGGATATTTGATATCAAATGGATTGGAAGTATTGAATGGGGAAAGAGATAACTGTCATACCACCTACAAAAAGAAAGTCAGCTTGGAGCATGTGAACCATGTGTGTTATTAGAGAATAGAGTCCCTTCATGAATTCAATGATGCCAACCTCATGATGTAACACAACTGTCAAAGTTTCATGGGAGTAGGTGATGTATTCCAAACTAGATTTCTAGTTCTCACGCTATACAAAGTTGAGATGCTCAAGTTAAATAACACTGGACCTCTGGGATTGGATGGCTTGGTTAGCCAACCAATCATTGACTTTGTTTCTTGATCTATATGTATGAGAAAAAAATATTTGGTCAAAGTCTTTTGATAAAACCATCGACTAATTGTGTCCATGAGGTGTTCTCCCAACTTTGAGGTTTGGCACACTCTGTGATACAATCAATTAAAAATTTGGAGTCACCTTTTACCCACACATTTATGATCTGATTATGTTTTGAAATGATTAAACCATTTTGAGAAATATCCCATGAAACAATAATTGGTGTAAGCAAGATTCCTTGAACTATTTATGATTAAATATCTCACTCCTGCAAGCCTTGGGTAATTTTTGGTTCCTCCATTGAAGTTTGACTTCACCCAAGCTATGGTTAGGAGGAATAAAATCATGATTGGGGAGATCTAGGCTTACAGGGAGAGTGGGATGTGACTCAACCCCAAAGGAATTCAATTGATTAACTTCCTCTTTGTAAACCTTTACTTTCATGGTGGAGACACTAGCTTCTTCAATTATATATATTTTTGGCTCTATCCTAGATTTGATAAGGAGATAGAAGTATCTCTTGAAAGATACAAATTCTCGGCTTTATAAAGTTTCCACATGATAAAGTGTGGTTCAATTATTCAAATGCTGCGAAACTTAGTCTATTTCCAATGCATTCCCTCCCACTCTTGAAGAAAACATATATCTTATTTTGTTGGAGGAACAAATGAAACTTCAAGTTTCTCCCAACACTCTCAAACCTTCCTAGAGTAGGGACATGATAACATAATATTAGTATTGTCCTCAAAACTAATTCCACACCTTAAACAAATGGATGGCCCCTGAACACTCTTGTGATAGATGGATTTGTTGATATTATGGTAGTTGCGGGAGGTATTTACCTCCACGTGTAACCCTAACAAGAATAGAATATTATGGGAAGCAAGAAGACACCCTAAAGCATTAAAATTAACCCTAGAAGACAAGTCGGCTCAAGGAAATATTTAATATTAAGTATTTAGCCTCCAAAATGAGAAATCGGTTCAGACAATTCAAGAAAAAAGGATAAATGCAAGTAGTCAGACCTCATTTTGTACACTGCAACTCAAAATTTCAGCAGTGAAGAAGTGCGCACTGCAGAAAATGGGCAAGTGCGCAAGTCTGGGGAGCAGCTGCAGCCGAAAGTTGTTGCAATCTATATTCCTGGTTTAGGCTCAGACTTTCTATTGGTTATAGTTAGACTTTATGATTAGTCTTGGTTATCTTTGCTTGATGCATTAGCCTTGGTTGGCTATTGGCTTGCTTCCAGAATCATTCTCTGTCAAGGTTAAGGTGCTTGAGGGTGGCTTCTATCTTCGGACAGTCTAACCACTGGAAGATAGATTGGGAGGATTTTCTCTGTTGTAGTTGCAGTTGCAGCTAGTTTTTGTTGCAACAACGAAACCCTAACCCTCTTGTTGAGGCACCTTAAGTGAATAGATCGACCTAATTTCTAGATAACCTAGTGCGCCCTAGCCTAGTGCATCTCTTGTTACTCTCAGCAAGCTAAGACATCAATTTTGAGTTTTTGGTCAAAGTCAAGGGTTGACCAAGTCAAAGAAATTATGACTTACTTTATGAAGTCAAAAAAAAAGTTAGAAGGGTCTTCTAACTTTAGAGCATGGAAGACAAGGATTGACCTCATCCTTGCCAAGAATAAAGTGTTGGATATCGTGAAAGGAAAGATTGTGGAACCATAGTTCGAAGAAGGAAAAGAGAAAGAACCTCAGAACGTTGCAGTTATGGATAAGTTCAAAGATAATGACATCAATGGCACGAGTATCATAGTGGACTCCATAAAAGACAAATTGATGCCCTACATCTCCCATATTGACTCATCTAAGAAGATGTATGATGCCCTAACTAACCTCTTCTCTGCCAGAAACATTGGACACGTAATGAGTCTGAAGAATGAGCTTCGTGACATGAAAATGAATGATGATGAAAGAATAAAATCATAATTTGTGAGAATATCTTAGTTAAGAGATCAACTACAAGCTATTGAAGAAATATGAAAATGAATGATGATGAAAGAATAAAATCATAATTTGTGAGAATATCTTAGTTAAGAGATCAACTACAAGCTATTGAAGAAATCATTTTAGAGAAGGAACTGGTAAATATAGTACTCAATGGTCTTCCCAAGACATGGGATGTATTTGCCACAAACATGAACACAAGGAAGGATTATCCCACATTTGAAGAGCTTTGGACTTGCTGTGCACAAGAAGACAAGGATTAGTGCAAAAGAGAAACCCCCAAAAAAATACGATGATTAAGCCTTCACAACAAGGTTCAAGAATTTCAGGAATAAAAATAAGTTTGGCTTAGGGAAGAAACCAAATCAAGAGAAAGATATGTCCAAAATACAATGCTTCAACTGTCAAAAATATGGTCACTACAAGAATCATTGTCTCGAGTTAAATAAAAGGAAGGAAACACACGAAGCATCAATTGCCAAAGAAAGGGAATCCTTAAAGAAGGCAAAGCAGGATAAAACATGCTTCTTCTTCTAAGACAAGGTAACAATATTCTTCATAATTATTGTACATACCATGTTTACATAGTTTCTGTACATATCTTGCATATCTATTTCTTAGAAGATAAGATGTTCAAAGAGAAAAAATACCTATGGAAGAATAACAAGATAAGGATTTCCATCACAATGACTACAAGTCAAGCAATACACATGAAAATATGAAGTACATTGACAATCCTTGGTAACAATTCATGTGGAAACTATTAACATAAGTAACAACTACAAGATAAGACGAAATCATAATCAAACTTGAAGAAATATGGAAGAAGTAAAAACATAAAGAAGTCAACAATCAAGAGGAAATTAGAAAAATACTTGTGACACTTTGCAGAAGGAAATAATGATGCAAACAAGAGCATGGAATCTCTTAGATGGAGGGAGTTGATTATATAATTCCAAAAGAAGAGCATGCATTCATGCATGAAGCAAGGATTAGGAGGGAGCTAATCCTAAATAATATGATCCATTGAGGATTATGAAGCATCTATCCATGTTCCCATTGATGGTAGCAGCCATGAAAATTAACACGTGTTCAGTTTGACTTTAGAAGAAATCTTCTTCGAAAATAAGCCTTAAAGTATCCCTGGTTGTCCATCCACATCCATGATCCTATGATGAAAGGAAGAAGTCAGAATCTTCAGGGCATGGAATGTATAGAAAAATACATGGACCCAAGAGCTAAAGAGAAACACGAGGAAGAACATGAATATTTCAAGAGAGAAAGAAAAGATATAACAATTAGTCATTATATCGAGAATCACAAGACTACTAGCTTGGTTTTAACCCACAAGAAGCAATCAAGAAAAAGAAATGGAACTTGTGATGAAGAACAATGTATGAAAGACTTATTAATGGAAGCATCGCGCGATTCAGAGACTTATTAATGGAAGCATCGCGATATTCAGAACTAGAGGTTCTCCCAGATGGAGGGATAAGACTATGATGATACCTTGTTCCAGTATCCAGACATACCTCTACCCGAGCCATTATATATTCTGCAATCTCCATGGGTTGGAGTTTACATTAGATGAATGCAAAGACTGTTCTCCAGAGTAATTGAACAAGAAGCATATGTAGAGCAACCTCAAGGTTTTGAGGTATACTAGAAATAGACCCTTGTATGCAGATGGAAGAAGATCCTGTATGGATCCAAACAACTTGGTGAAAAGCCTCTCATGCACAACAAAACCGTGGTGAAAACTTTCTATGACAAAGATCAGAATGGTTACTCAGAAGTTCAAGATGATGGATGTCTAATCCATGAAAAACTCTCATGATGACAAAAGAAGTGCCACTTGGATATGTTTAAGTTTGAACCTTGCCACGATGTCATGAGATAGCAAGAAACAAAAATGTTGAATCCAACCATGATATACTGTAATGATCAGTGTCATATGAAGCCTTCAGAGAAAAACCGGTGTTCCAGACAGACCAAAGTACATTGAGATCGAGCATTACATTCTCCGTGATGAAGTACAAAAAAGAGAAGTGGTTCTCCAATATATCTCCACAGATGAGCAGATAGGAGATATTTTGGTAAATCCTCTGTCCAAGATGAAAAATATTGCGTACTCAGAAGAACAAGATGGAGCTCGTGGAGACGACTTCCTTATTGAAAAAGGAAGAGATTACTCCCAGGTTGGGAGGGAACACTGATGTGTTATTGATTTATGGAAAATCTTTTTTTAGTTAAAAAATGGTCCAGGATGAGCACTTCCTTTCCAGTTCAGAAAGTGGTTTGAGATTTCTGACCACATACATTTTCCAGTTCAGAAAATGGTCCAGATCGGATGATCATTTTTGTAATGAAAATGGTTCGATAGATTAATGATGTACCATAGACAACGATTCCCCTTGTGTCCAATGTGGGGGAATGGTCTAGGACATTATTTCTTCTTGGTATTCACTCTCAGTAGTGGTCAAGTAGAATGGCCTACCTCGCCGAGAAGTCATTCTTTCGAAGTTCATAGTTGTGAGCTATGGAGACTGTATGTCTCTGGACAGTAGATGTATGCTATTGTGGTGGATGTGTTCCATTGGTTGTGACTATGTGTCATTGATTAAATAGTTGTGTGCTACTTGGTGTGGTAGTGTACCACTAGATTGTAGTTGTGTACTACTATGGATAGACACAATTGTGTTCTATTGAATGACATTGTTCTGATTGCCATGTAGACTATCAATAGTGTTGAAAATGATTTTCAGCTAGATGGATAGTCAGTGTGCTTGTGGACATACATTCTCCAGGCAGAGAATGGTCCAAATAGAACAGATTAATGGTGGACATGTATTCTCTCTATGGAGAATGGTCCAGGTTGATAGTTTTTTGACATGTCATGGACTAGTATTTCCCAAGGCACATATTGTGGCTCGATTAGGAAAATGGTTCATGACCAATATTTTCTAAGGCATATAGGTTGAGACAGATCTCTATGAATTGATTATAAAATAATCCTATATTGACATTCCTATAGGAATGGTCTATGTAGTCCATGGTGTAGCTTTTAGAATCTGTTGGATATTCATTCTTCTAGGACGTATGTCCAGATTAGAAGAATGGTCCTTGTATCACTATGTGGAGTGAGTGACTTATTCAACATCATGCCTGATTACTCAAATAGAGTACGGCTTCAAGAGATGATGCATTTGATGCTATCAGATGATAGTGATGATGGTGCTCATGGTCTAATCATGAGATAGTCTGTACGACTATGATGATGCTACCGGTTGAATGGTATGTTTGTGCTCAAGACCATTGCCTTCAATACCTCCCTAGCTAGGAGGGAGTGTTGATATTATGGTATTTGCGAGAGGTATTTACCTCCATGTGTAACCCTGACGAGAATAGAATATTCCAGGAAGAAAGAAGAAACCCTAAAGCATTAAAATTAACTCTAGAAGACAAGTCATCTCAATGAAATATTTAATATTAAGTATTTAGCTTCTAGAATGAGAAGTCGGCCCATACAGCTCAAGAAAACAATATAAATATAAGTATCCAGACCTCATTTGGTACACACAACTCGAAATTTCAGCAATGAAGAAGTGCACACTCTAGAAACTGGGCAAGTGTGCAAGTCTAGGGAGTAGCTACAACCGAAACTACTGCAATCTATATTCTCGGTTTAGGCTTAGACCTTCTATTGGTTATGGTTGGAATTTATGATCAATCTTGGTTATCTTTGCTTGGTGCATTATCCTTGGTTGGCTATTGGTGTGCTTTTGGAATCATTCTCTGTCAAGGTTAAGGTGCTCGGGGTGGCTTCAGCCTATGGATGGGTGACAATATTGGTATATTGTCTATGGTTAAACGAGCACATCTGTTAATTTCTAACATTAAGTTTAAGGGATAGGTCAGAAAGGATACTTGTCTCAGAAGATAAGCAATTCAAGTGGAACAATAGCAAGACTTCAGGTTTGCATATCAAGTTTGACATCTTTATTATTGTCACTTAAGTGAGTATTGATAAGTACTTCGTAGCTTATAATACTCAGTGTCCTTATTTGAAAATATGAACTAACACCTACTCTAGGACATATTTCCTGTTCTTGTTCTCAAACAAGATCATCTTAGTATTGCTACCAAGAAACTGTCCTTCATATAAAATATGTTGTATCAGAAACACTAATCTTGGTATTGCTACCAAGAAACTATCCTTCATATAAAAAATGTTGTATCAGAAACATTGTTGTTCTTGTTGTCTCAGTCATGTTATTTCATGAAAGTTATCATGAATATGTCTTTCTAGGCTTGTAGCAATTGCCTCTAGATCCTTGTCCTTATTCTTGTTTTGATTTACTATCATAAACATATTGTCTTGGATCTTTATTTTGTTTCTTGTCTTGTTCCAGGTAGGTACCCTTGTGAAATATGTTGACAAACCTTTGATGAACAACATTTGCGGAAGCTTTCATAGAAGAAGTTTATAAGGATGACACAATGCTTGCAACAACTTCCAGATGGGAAACACTCAAAACAGATAGAAACAAACTTAAAGAGACTCAGAGGGAGTCAGACTCAGAGGAAGTTAGTAGTCAAAAGGAAACCAAAACATGCTTGTGACACTTTGCTGAAAGCAAAGAGAGATGTAACAGATGAAAGCATGGATCCTCTCAGATAGAGGTAATTGATTGTAGAATTCCACAAAGATGCAGTCTCAGAATAAAAACAAGTAAGTTCTAGATATTTCTCATTCATGCATAAAGTCGAGATTAAGAATTCATGAATATTAATCCAGTTCTAGATATTTCTCATTCATGCATGAAGCCGGGATTAAGAAGGCATGGAGATAATCCCCAATGATACGATCCATTGAAGAATTCATGAATACTATGAATTATATGTCCATGTTCTTCATTGGAAGTAGCAACCATGATAAGAAACACGTGTTCAACTTGACTCTAGAAGAAGTCTTCTTTGAAAATAATCCTTGAATATCCTTGGTTGTCCATCTACATTTATGTTCCTGTGGAAAAAGGAAAAAGTTGGAACCTTCAAGAAGGAAGGGCATGGAATCTATGGAAGATTCCATGGACTCCAATGTTGAAAAGAAACATGAGGAAGAACATGAATATTCTAAGAAAGAAAAAAATGATAGAACAAAAAAATTGAACTAGTTGCTATACCGAAAATCATAAGACTACCGGAATGATTTGAATCCACTAGAAGTAGTCAATAAGAAGGAATGGACGAAAGATGTGATAAAGAACAATGTATGTGAGAAATTGTGAAAAAGACTTATAAATGGAAGCATTGATAGATACAGGCGAGATTCATGGCTAGAGGGTTCTCCCAGAAGGAGGGAGAAGACTATGATGAAAACTTGTTATAGTAACCAGATATACCTCTACCTGAGCCATTGTATTTCTTGCAATATCCATGGGTTGGAGTTTACATCAGATGGATGTAAAGACTATTCTTCTCAATAGAGTAATTGAAGATGAATCAAATGTAGAGAAACCTCAAGGTTTTGAGGTATACCAGAAAGAGACCCATGTATCTAGATGGAAGAAGACCTTGTATGGAGTCAAGCCACTTGGTGCAGATCCTTTCATGTACAACATACGCATGGTGAAAACTTCCTATGACAAAGGAAGTGTATCGAAATGGTTCTTTAGAAGTCTGGGATAATGGATTACAAATCCATGGAAAACTCCCATGATGACAGATCCAAAGAAGTTGAGAGATTCCGATCCAGTAGACCCATTGCTATATCGACAATTGAATGGCTTGTTAATGTATTTGGAGAATACTTAGCCAGATATTTTCTTTGCTATGAAAATAGTTGCAGGTGGAACCTAGCCATGAGAATTGAATAATTGCAAAGAATGCCTTGAAATATCTTCGTGGGACGTTTGAGTTATGAAATACAGTTGCATGGATTTATCGATTTAGATTGGGTAGGGAGTGAAGATGACATAAGAAGTGCTTCTTGGATATGTTTCAGTTTGAGATTTTCCATGATATCATGGGCTAGTAGGAAACAAAAATATGTTTCACTAAGCACTATAAAATCATAGTATACTACATCTTGTGATGCTTGTACGTAAGAAGTGTGGCTCCGTAAGCTGGTTTCTAAACTATTTGATCATGTACTAGATTCGACCATGATATATTGTGATAACTAGAGCTGTGTGAAGCTCTCAGAGAACCCGGTGTTCCATTACAGGTCGAATCACATTGATATCAAGTACTATTTTCTGCGTGATAAAGTCCAAAGGGGAGAGGTGGTTCTCCAATATATCTCCATTGATGAGTAGATAACACATATTTTGGTAAATATTCTGTCGAAGATAAAAAGTTTGCGTACTTAAGGGACAAGCTGGACTCATGGAGATGACTTCCTTTTTGGAAAGGGAAATGATTACTCCCTAGGTTGGGAGGGATCAATGATATGTTATTGATATATGGACAGTCATTTTTCAGTTTGGAAAATGGCCCAGGTTGGGTAGTCACTTTCCAGTTCGGAAAGTGGTCCAATATTTCTGATGGACAATCATTTTCCAGTTCGAAAAATGATCCAGAAAGGACAATCATGTTTCGACAGATTTTGGATGTACCATAGACAATGATTCCCCTTGTGGCCAGCATGTGGAGGGTGGTCTAGGATAGTCATTCTCCTTGGAAATCACTCTGAGAAGTGGTCAAGCAAAATGGTCTGCCTCTTCGGGCAGTCATTATTTCAAAGTTCACAATTGTGAGGAGTTTCGAAGAATGGTCCGATGTAGGAGGTTGGTGTAGGACAATCATTCCCTAGGGTAGTCTCATTCTCTCCAGGTTTCACTATGAATCATGCCAAAAGAATGGCCCAGTTAGGTTGAATGGTCTAGGTTCAACAATCATGGACAATTATTCTTCTATGCTTGGGAAGAATAGTCCAGACAACCCATGGATGATGTTTAAATTTTCGAGGGCAGATTCTCTTCTAGATATCATAGATGTGAGTGGAATAATGGACCAAATGACTTAGTTTGTATCATGACATTGTTGATGCAGGTCGATATCAGATGATATGATTGTTATGAAGATTGTATGTCTCTGGAAAATAGTTGTATACTTCTGTGGTGGATTTGATCCACTGGTAGTGACTATGTGTCACTGGTTAGTAGCCGTGTGCTACTAGGAGTGGTTGTGTACCACTGGATAGTAGTCATATACTAATATGAATAGAAACAATTGGTTTTATTGGATGGAATTGTTCTGATTTCCATGGAGACTATCTAGCTAGATAGTGATGATGGTGCTCATGAGATAACCTGTGTGGTTATGATGATGCTACCGGTTGAATGGTCTATTTGTGCTCAAGATCATTGTCAATAAATACCTCCCTAACTAGGAGGGAGTGTTGATATTATGGTATCTATGAGAGGTATTAACCTCTACATGTAAATTTGACGAGACTAGAATATTTTGGGAAGCAAGAGAAACCCTAAAACGTTGTATAGTAACCCTAGAATACAAGTCGGCTCAAGAGAATAATTAATATTGTTGTATTAGCCTCCAGGAAGAGAAGTAGGCCCAATTAGGTGAGTTGCAGTAGTATAAATAGAGTGCGCTAGAGATCATTTGTACTTAATCACTCTCACAATTGCATAAGGACAAGTGGTGCGCATGACTGGAGAAGAGTTGCAGCTGCTGCAGTAGTGACTTGGTCTTTAGTTATGGTTTGGTATTTTTGACTTGGTTATGGTTTGGATTCTCTACTTGGTATGCTAGATTTGGAGAGAAGTACACTACCTTGATTGGCTATTGGTTCTAGGGTTTGATTCCAAAATTATTCTATCTGTCAACGTTAAGGTGCTCGGGGGTGGCCTTTGTGCCTATGGTTGGGTGACAATATTGAGATATTGCCTATGGTGAAACAATCATATCTACATTATTCTAACACTCCTTATCTTTGTTGATGGTTGATGCTTTGGGATAATTGTTAGAGTTTTCTCATATTGTAGGGCAGGTTTGAGGCATTTATCCCCTGAATGGTTTTAATATGGTTAATAACCACTTTATTGATAATTCTCTCCTATCTGTGAGTGCTGAGGAGGGATCATGTGACAAAGCACCTGCTTGCCTAGATATTTTCAGTGTTGCTTTAGGTTCTATGGTTAGTGATTTCAATACATACTATTGGTTGGTTGGGTTGGCTGTGTTATTGGATTGGATTATGTAGGAACATAAAATACCAAGTTGATGAGAACCCTCTAGAATTATCATTTTTTAGAGGTCACATTTAGTGGTTGTTTTTAACCCCATTTCAAAAAGTGGTGCTATTGGTAGCACCTTTTTTTCAAGCTTAAAATTATAAAAAATTTCAACCATGATTTGTAAAGCTACAAACGAAAACCTAACAACCATGATCTGATTCATTCAAATATCTATGGATCCATGTCATTAGCTATGTACTATTTATTATGTTGCTTTCATTGATGATTCTTCTAAAAATACCTAGATATATTTTATGAAGACTAAGGATGAGGTATTTAACAAGATCCAAGAGTTTAAAGATTTTGTTGAGAACCAAACATGTAGGAAGATCAAGATATTGGGATTGAACAATGGAGGGGAGTATACCTCTAATGACTTTAACTCTTTTTGAAAAAAAAAAGTATAAAAAGGGAATTTGACAATATTGTACAAAACGTAGTGGAATGGGGTCTCTCAGAGAAAGAACAAGTCCATAGCAGATATTGATAAATTTATGGTTCATGACTTAGATCTACACATGTTCCTTTGGGAAAAAGTATGTTGCACTACAATATACATACTAAACATAGGTCATCATAAGGTGTTGAAGGAAAAGACTCTAGATGATGCCTTCACAAGGGAGAAACCAAAGGTTTCTCATTTTAGGTGTATGGGAGTTCAATTTACATTCATGTTCTGTAGGAGAAGAGAACGAAACTTGAACCCTCTGGATTGAAAGGTGTTCTAGTTGGCTACAATGAGTCCTCTAAAGCTTACAATATATATATTCCATCCTAAAGGAACATAGTAGTAAGCCGAGATGTGAAGGTTGATGAGGATGCATGTTCTTCTAGGGTCCAGGGCCCCCCAACAATGCTTGAGGAGAAGACATCACTTGCTTCTCCAAGCATTGACCCATATGTTTCAAGGAGTTTAGGTTCAAGTCAAATAAGTTCCAATATAGGTACATAGACAACCTTACGACCTAGTTTAGCAAGGAGATGCATGCGGCTTATACAAATATTGCAAGAGGCAGAGGAGCAAGTTAGTGCTCCAAATACTTGTTTTTGATTTAGGCATCCTCCTAAGAATTTTCCTAGTTATATTGCATTGATGTCTTCCATCATTGATGTAGAGCCTTCCAATGATGACGAGGAAACAAGTGAGAAAGAATCGCAAAATTCCATGGGGGAGGAATACAACTCCATCATGATGAATGATGTGTGGGAGATTGTGCAGAGACCATAAGAGAAATTGGTTCATTAGAGAAATTTTGAGGTAAAAAATGGGTCTCAAACAAAAAAACGTACATTATCAACATAAACTTTAAAAAACCAACATGATTCAAGATGATGATATCAACCAAAAGGGTAAATAATTTTGGATGTAAAGAAAAAAAATACTTGATCTTGATTATTTTCGGCACGAAATGAGAGCAGAGATATAATAAAGAAATGTACAGAGATATCATGTATATTCAATAATATAACAGAAATATATCAGAGACGCAACCATAAACATAGAGATACAGTAATACACGATTTCTATTAATGAAAGAAATGTA
>CBVK0101264271.1:0-22062 GCA_900067695.1 Picea abies | reverse complement strand
TCCCAGGATAAATGTTGTGTTTCTTGTGAATGTGTATTTCTCAGTGATCTTGTTCTTACATTGCTCTTATCTATTGAAATGCAAAGAACTATAATAACGGCATAAACATTAACAGAAACAGCCTTCTCGGTGGATAGCTTGAAACTAGGAACACAAGGCATTAAGGGTCGATCAAAATTTATACCGACTCTTCGAAATCACTATACAACTCAGTAAGGCTGAAAAATTTACAGCAGAGGCTTGCATGAATAGTGAAAACAGAACATAGCAGGTCTTGGATGCCCCAGGGAACCTATTGGAAGACTTTAAAATCAATTAAAGATCAAGAACCTGGAAGAAGAATATATGGCTAAATAGAATGATGAAACAAACAAAGGATGGAATTGAAAGGGAGCAAACAACAGGTCATAATTATAACCCTAGTTCTCCTATCAGCATAGCATTTTACTATGTGGACATGATATGCTTAAAATGCTGTGGAGATTGACAATTTGAAAGTTTAAACCCACTGGTAAGGTTCCAGGTTCTTGATAAAGTTGAAATCTTTACCCAATAAAAAATTAGAGATAAAGCAGTCATTATCGGTACAGTGATAGCAGAATTGTTTCATACTGTTGTAGCCACAAGTGTCAAAGGAGTTGAGCGCAGAAGAACATATGGCTGGGGTCTAGAACTGGATACAGTGGACAGGAAACATACATGTTTTATGATCAGTATTTATTGCTACAGAATATGGAATCTAGTTACAACCAATTGGAGGATTATTGCAGAACATGGATGGAAATTGGGTTGTAATTGACGGAATACCCCTTGCAGCTTGAAATAAGAGACATCAGAGGCAAGAGTGATGTAATGATAAGATGTAAAAATCAATTACGAAATACCTAAGGAGCAGTTGTTCAATTGGCAGCCAACTAATGAGACAGGCTAGAAGAAGCCAATGTAATTTTCTGTTAAGGTGTGACTCATGAGAGCCAACCTGAGGTTTGAACAGTGATTCACTGATTACTATAGATTGTGGCATGAGGAGTTTTCAAGGTAATGATTGGGATGAACTCCAATGATACTACAACAAGATATTACAAGTGTTGTCAAATGCACATGCTTATATCAAAATGCAGTGTTTCTTATCTGGTTATTCTCGCTAACCATGTCTGAGTAATCTTTGTAAGAGTAGAAGATCCTTGTGCACTCTCGAGATACACCAATAGATGTATTAACATGTGAGTTCCATCCTGCCTCTCCCATCCCTCAGACTCCCTTAAGGCTCAAATGCAACCTGATCAGAACAGGTCTATTTCTGGGCACTAACAGTTTGTTTAAGCCCGAGCATCCTGTCCTTACATTTGACTTGTATACAGAAAGTAGTTGTATTATTATTGTCTTGTCATATTAAAATGTCACAGTGAGATGTGCTTTGATTAAGTGCCTTTCTGTTTTCAAAGAAATTGTCTCAACAAAGAATATTTCAGCTTTACATGAAAAACCTGGTATATGCCATTTGAATTATACTTGTAAGTTGTGAATACTCTCACTTTTGCGGTACACTAAACAACTGATCATTAGAATTCTTCAAGATTATACATGAAAATTTAAAAGAATTGAGAGCTATCTTGAATAGGAATATTTACAGCTATTTGCCTGTACTTCTGCTATGGATGAGGATAGGAAGTGAACTTGGAATAAAAGCAATACCCCTAAAATCTTCCACAAGAAGTAGGTGATCGCTCACCACCATAATTCAAAAGAGAAAACTTGACCTGTAAAGATATTTTGCCTCTGTCAATATCCAGTTTGGCTGCAGTAACCAGCCAATGCCCAGGCATGTCCTGAGGTCCCTTGCTAACTTCAGCAGTGTCTACAAATTTTAGAAGCTTCTGAGATCGTACAGGAACAGGCGGACCATCGGGATAAATACCTGAGTTCAGCACAACTGGGACTGGCTTTGGTTGGGGTGTTGATGTAGAAAAAGTGGAGCTGAGCGTTGAAAGGAATCCTGATCTCTGTGAAACAGCAGGTGCATGACCCCAAACAGACTTCTGAATGCTACAGTTTGGTAGCCTAGTGAAAAGCAGCCTCAGATGCAAAACACTTTTAGTCCAGCTGCCTCTCACTTGAAGTTGTGCCCCAGTCACAACAAAGACACCACCTGCTCCTTGATCCCAGCCAGGGTCATATTTGATAGCAACTGTGCATACATGCGAGTAGCTTTTCCATTGAACAGGCTCAAAGTACTTGCTGTCCTCCTCATCTGATTCTTGCCACCTTGATGGCTCGGAAAAAACAGTTTCATCCCAGAATGGCTGAAGAACCCGTGGGAGACTAGAAAGATGCTGGACATGTATAGCCAACCGGTTACACTTTTTTCCCTCAAGATACAACCGTAACCCAATTACAGGTCTTCTACCGACAGAAACCTGTATATATTGATATAAGTCACTTGAAAAGTTTAGAACTACAAACTTAGGTATGTGAACCAGGAGCATTCTTAAATTGCTGTGCATTCTCTCTAAGAGGCACTATTGTGATGGAATTTATTGATGCTTTTCACAAAATCATTATGCAATATATTATCTGACTCGATCTACCAGAAAAGGCCAAGGATGGACTTCCAATGTGACATCTTAAGTGTGAAACTATAAATGAGTTTTGTCATTTCAGATGAATTAAGAGATAAAGAGGAGATACCTGAATTGTGCGAACATAAAGTTTGGGGCCCATAAAGCTGAACTGTAATGAAGGACAGGATACTCTTTTTGTAGAAGGTCCAAGTGGTAGTTCATTGTAAACTGGGGCCCATTGCCGAGGAACTTGGAACTCCAAGAAATACTGCAAGTCTTCAATGATTGGTTTGTCTGCAGGAATAATAAAGATTAAAAATGAAATTAACTCAAATGAGTCGGACATCACATTCCTCTTATATGCTAACCCGTATCGTGTGTAAGTTAGATTTATACATAGTACCTATTTGTCCATGAGAGTCAAACCTATAGCAGAAGAAAGGTACAGAATAGAATATATGTTGACCCTTAATCAAAGTCAAACTGTGGGAGTATTGATTTGAGCATATATTTAAATGGGAAAGGCAAAGAACCATAAAATGAAGAGTTTGTTAGAGAGAATAAATGGTCTTATCAAATTCATTTGACCCCAAAAGGAAAAAAAGGAATGAATGACAATATTGCAATCACCAACTCTGGTTGCTGGCTCTATTATATTCAAAGGATGATAAAATCTTCATGCCCCTGATTTGGTGCACTAATGGCTGGCTAGGTAAACATTGAAAACATTTCCTGTAACCTGTTTAGATGTTATGGAAATTGTTAGTTGCTTGTTTATTTAACAAGGCTCCCAAATTCATGGCAGACTGCAATTATTACACAGTGACCCCCAGTTCGGAGCAAATTCTGATTTGAAAAGTCCCTCCCAGAGCTAAAACAAACCAGGTTGGCCAGCAAATATAAAAAAATAAGTATTACGTATATACTAGTATCTTCCACCATTCTTGAGGAAATAAAAGCTAATATAGAAGAAATAATCTTCAGAGGGACTGTTAGGATAGCTATCACCTGATCTCACTTTGTACACAGCCATAATTCCTGCCATCTGTATGAGCTGTCAGGCAGAGAGTGGGATTCATAGGATTGGGGCAAAGCTTTAAATTTTTCTAAGGTCTGTGATAGCCTTTTGATACACATGCCTACAGAGGCTATATCTCACTCTATTCTGCTCGTGTTTCTTCACAAAGACATTTAAATCCTACCCTTATTTTATAATGAAAAGTTCAAAATCCATATGCTTAAATTATTCAAACAGCACTTACAACGAAGGTATAAATTGATAGCATGACTTAAGAAACCGCTGCCAACAACCCCTGTCAAAAGGGATGTAATGGGAACTAGTGAGAAAAGTATTGCATCTGGACGGACGGGTACAGTATGAAGCCAGTCACCGTGATTGCGTAAATCTATAAATCCACCCCTTTTAGAGCAAACGATTGTCAATCCCTGCAACATTCGTATCGAGTTTAGTGAGAAAGTAATGATGCCAATCACATTTGTTCATATAACTGCTCTCCCCAATTTACTCTCATTAACTAGATGCAAATGAAGCAAGAATTTTGAGCTTGGGCATGTTCTCCTACTGCAAAATAGCATTGTTTCCATCTACAATCCAGCACAACTTCTACATAAAGCACCTTAAAATCATGATCATAATTGAATGGAATGTACAAAGGGCATCTGCAATGAAAATTATGATATAGAGGGAACCCGTTACTTACATCCTTGCTAGATGTGGTAGAAACTCTGCCCACATGCACAGGATTTGTAGACTGTAAAATGTTGCTAAAAGCCTCTGGAACCTGAATGTTGAATATTTTGAAATCATTGAGATGCAACCATCTTAAGTGGGATTTGATAGAAAACAATTAATGAGTGGAACTTCGGAAAAATAATGGGTGGAACTCAAGAACACATTCAGAACCTTACCTTCTGTCTGCTTTCTCTCCTATTATTACGCAAGGGAGAAAGGCTACGGCCATCTGAAAATAATTGATCTCCAAGATTTTCCAAATGAGTTTTAAGTTCAGCAGGTGGAATACTGGAGGAACGACTCTGCCTTACAAACACCACATCCTGACCTCCAATTGCCACGGCCACAATAATGTGTGTTCCAAAAGTTTCAATAAACCTACACGAGGAAACACACATATTTTCTTCATTCAAACAAACAGCGTTGAACAGACTCTAACGCCATCTATCTCTTTATTGTAATCAACGATAATCTATGTGATTCTCTAGGCACCAAGATAAATCTTAACAGCTATTCTTTTACCAATGAGCACCTTCCCAACAAAATTCCAAGATTCGGATTTTTGGACAAAACCCTCTACTCCAAAATATATACAAGGTGTTGAGATTGAATTCATGTAGATGATAAAACACTGGCTATTATTTGGGTTGACCATTTGAAAACAAAACCCACCTTAAGCCACTAATTGTTTTCTCTTAACTCATAATGATTTGGACAATTAAAGCATTGCAATTAGAAGGAAATAAGAGCCGAACCACAAACCTGGCAAGGGCTGCAGGATCCCAATTGGAAGGAACAGACGACTTGACTTCTTCCTTGAGGACGAGTGGCGTCCTTGTAAGGTGCAGATGATATAGAGAAATAAAATAGCCATCAAAGGCCAGGTGTTTGGTCTCTGTAGCATCTTGCAACCAGGACCCACTGAAACCAAACAGAGAATTGAAGCCGCCAGAGG
This sequence comes from Picea abies, assembly GCA_900067695.1. Lineage (NCBI taxonomy): Eukaryota > Viridiplantae > Streptophyta > Pinopsida > Pinales > Pinaceae > Picea > Picea abies. The sequence continues at coordinate 16,793 of CBVK0101264271.1, read as the reverse complement.
GGATCTTCCCTTGTAAAGAGGACCTCTGATTGAATAGCTCAGACATCTGTTCCTTAAACATTCAAGAAACATTATTGTTAAACTTTTCCCTTTTTGAGATAATTAAAAAAATGGCAGCCTAACCATAAACTAAGACTTGGGTTTTTGTACTTCTGTAATCTAACTCACGTTTTCCCAAAATAAGTAAAGGAGTTGGGTAAGCGTTCAGAGTTGGATAGATGCCATTTGGGCACTTTTATCTTTTTTATAGACTTTCAAATTTGGGCTATTTGGGAAGTATATTTTCATCTGGATGTTGACATCTGAACCTAAAGCTAGGATTTATAATAAACATGAATGGCTTTTAGCAGATTTAGGGTACCTGATTGAATTCCAAAATATCAGATTTATATCTGGTCCGTTCTCCCTTATCACACTTGATGTCTGTGGACACATTTTGTATCAACGGGCCTCCGGGAATCACAATATCTCGCTTTTTCTTCTCCTCCAAAACCACCAATCGGCTCCTTGAATTCCCCTTGCAGAACTTAAGCCTGAAATCATTAGTGAAATCAAAGCCTCGCCCCAGAGCCTCCACAGCTTGCACTGCAGTTCTCTCTGAATCCGCCATTGTTTGTCCCATGATTCAATCAAACCAGAAAAACTGCAAACACGTCTCGTGTTCCATCACATCCAATTAATCTGTAATGACAAGTACCTTAAACCCCACAATCGGAATTCACACCATATCAAATCCAATATCCTTCAATTCCCCCGCTTCCTCACTCAATTCTCAACAAACCCACCAATAAATTTGTGCAGAAACAAACAAATATCTATAATTTCTCGCATTCTCTGCACCGAACTACCCTGATTGATCATAAATCCCTTCAACCCAATAACCCCAAGATACCCACGCACTTCCTTCCTGAACAAGATTTAGTCAAACCCAACGAAAACTCCAACAATTTCACGCGTTATCCGCCGCCAATTACCCATGCTTGTACTAAATTCTTTAAACCCAATCCGATTTTGTAATGAATTCTATAAACCCAAATACAATCTGTTGTGTATACTCTAGAGTCTTAGCCCAATAAAAATCTGTGATAAACACTATAAACCCAATAAGCATTCATTAAATTACATCCTTATAAATGCGGGTATACACAGAAATCCCATAAATTTCTGGAAATTAGATCGGACAGACAGCTCCACCATTGACCAGGGTCAATCCACTAGCTAAAATGGTAATGGTAAGCGATAGTTTCGCTGTGATTAGCCTTAGCAAAAATCCACAATACATAAATAAAATGAATCGGCGACCGGCGGATCGGAATTCCGGGTGGCGGTTACTTGTCTTGTTTGACTGGCCACTGCCTTGCGCCCCCCAACTTTTACCGGTTCAGGGTTGACTTTGGGACTCGAGAGATTATCTTGCTTTGTCCTTTTTCTTTTAAAAGTTCAAATATTCTCTAAGGTTTTCCAATGCTTTTAATTATTAGAGACCCTGTGGGTATAAATTCTATTTTAAATGTCTAGTTCTAATCAGCAGAATGTAAGTTTAACAGTGTCCTAAATATTTTATGATTTTTTTTTCAATTAAAAACAAAATAAAGTTGACATTTTAAATGAAATTTCATAAAAAAATAATTTTAGATTAATAAATTATAATTTTTATTTTTTATTTTTTGTTTGTTAATGTAGTTTAACTTGTTGGTATCGGAATTTTAACATAAAATGGCTTAACAACATACTTCGTCACCGATTATTCATTATAATTTTTTTTAATTAAAAACAAAATAAACTTAATATTTTTAATAAATTTTTATAAAAATAATTTTAAATTAATAAATTATAAATATTAATTATTAACATTATTGAATTAAAATGTAATAGAAGTATTTGAGAATGTGAATCCATATTTGTATTAAAAAATAATTTTGTGAGTCTGAAATTTAATTGTATGTGAGTTCTCCAAACTTAAGAAGTTTGGAGTGGACACTCCATCTATTATTATAGACAGAAACAACTTTTATAACCAACAGTTAAAACTTACATACTAAAATAATAATTTTTTTAATTAATCTAACAATATTAATTCTCACTTTTTCTTAGTATCTGGTTAATAATTCTTAATATCTGTTTTTCTTCTGACTTTCTCATTACAAACTGTGTACTGCCATATTTATATCGTAAGAGTTCATTTGATGTTCCTTTTATTAAAATGTGTGGATAGATAAAATTCCTTATAGAAATAAAGTTTTATGAAAGATACACGTAGTCTCAAGTCAATGTTATAACTCCTATACACATCAGTGTGCCTCCTTTTCAAAAATAAATGTACTCTTAATACATAAATTCCTTATAACTTATATCTTAGCATATAGCAAATTATATTTATTTAAATAATTTATTAAAACTAAAATTAAAACTAATGAATTTATTTTTTTAGGAAAAGTATGTTTTTGTCTTTGATCTTAATGATTCTGCAAAATCTTTTCAACCTATGGAAGGTAGATGTGGATGGAAGGTGGATGTAAATGTGAAAATAGAAATTGTAATAATTTTATATTTTTTCAAAAATCCTTTTCAACTTATAAAAGATTGACTTAAATAAAATTTAAGATTTTTTTTTTTTTTTTAAATAGAGAATAATGAAAATTTATTGTAAATAGTTTAATTTTAAATTTATTTGCAATATACATTTATTTGAAAATAGTTCAAAAATGTAATCATGTTTGAGCAAAACATTAAGTGATTTATAAGAAAAGAATGATAATTGATGCTTTATATGGGGCCATGACACTCAAATTGAAAACAAAAAATGTGAATGTTTGCACATGTACAATATGTAAGTGTATGGGACCAAGACACTCAAATTGAAAATAAAATGTGAATGTTTGCACATGTACAATACAATATGTAAGTGTTTGAATTCAAATGTAACATTATAAATAAATATTTTGAATGCCAATCCCTTGAGATTCGGAATGCCCTGTGCTCTGTCCTTTCTCTTTAATTCTTTTGTGGTCTTGACAGTGGTGGAGTCTAGGTGGTAAGTCATGACCACTAGGCTACCTCCACTTGTTGATGAGAACGTCAGCAAGTTGATGGATGTGGCAGATGAAGTTGCTTGGAAGGATGCGGGTCTCTTCGAACTTGACGTTTCGGCGGTAAAGAATTTTAATACTTGTAATAAGACTCCAGCTCTCCAACAGAGACCATTTACTTCTTCCTCCGCTCATTTTTCGAGGAGTACTTTCTCTTTTCCCAGTATTGAGCAGGGGACCTCTAGTCATAGTTTATCTTTCTCACCAGCTTTTGGTTATCTGAGCAGGGGAGCGAAGGAAAAAGAAATGCTCAGTAACAAGAGACATAACTCGAATGGTAAGGCCTTTGAGGGCCAGGAGTACAGTCAGGGCTTGTGGAAACCTAAGAAAGGGTTTCACAAAATGGTCCTTGGCTCAGACATTGGTCTGGCCGAGACCTGTTCTTTGGCCCTTTGTGGACTGGTAGGTAGGCTGTCATATAAATACCTCTGCAATGTTCATCTCCCAGAGTGGGTGGACGATGTTTGGAAGAAGGAGTTAGGGTACTCCCTTGAAATAAGACTTCTGACAAAGGGCTGGTATGGGTTTCTTTGCAAAACCCCCGAAGATACTGGGATATTACTGGCTAAGAGATGGGTAGTGGGTAGAAGCAGTTTAATGATAAAGAGACAGAGGTTGGCATTTAATCTGGACATAGAGTACTTTGAAAAATGCCACCTGTGGGTTTTACTCCCAAGCTTACCCCTACACTTGTGGACGGTGGCGGCCATGGAGGCGATTGGGAACTCGCTTGGTTCTTTTGTCTCTTTAGACGATTCAATAATGAAGGCACCTTCTAGGAAAATGGGTAAGATCCTAGTAGAGATTAATATCCATGAGGGTTTACCAGAAATCATGGAGATAGACTGGCGAGGTCGGAGAATAGTGCAGAAACTGGATTACCTCGGAATTCCATTCCATTGTAGCTACTGCCATGAAATGGGACACCTGCAGAAGTCTTGTAAGGGTAGGGTGGAAGTAGAAGTATCGGAGGATATTGTTTTACACCGGGACTGGCGAGAAGAAGATGAAGAGATAAATTCTTTTGGGATGGCTTTCGATCACTTGCAGAAGGAATCTAGCCCAGCACCGGAGCGACTGGATACATTAACATGTAAGCTAACACAGTTCTGTCCGAATCTTTTTAATTCCTTATCTTTGATGGAAATTTTAATGTTAGACTCTTCCTCGGCAATTGAATTTACACATTCTGTGGATTTAGAGATTCAAGGGGGTAATAGGGGGATATATGTCCTTAACCCTTCGGATTCCCCTTCCTCGACTAGTCCCTTATGTGGAAGATAGGGAACCTCGCAACCTATCCTTACTCCTCTTATTGTTCCAACTGAACCGCTTGCCTTACCTAATGACTCTATAGTTGTGTTGGTCTCTGTGGGGGGAAATGTCTACGCTATCTCTCCATCTTTTGTTGAAGTAGTACAGGGGACTCCTATTGGTTTGGCTAATAGGCTTTGTGTGCCGGGTTATCAAGAATTGGAGGAGGGAGAGTCCACACTCTCAGCTGTTCTCGATTCTCTTATCCCCTATTTGCAGGATACCAACGATCCGATACCGCTTCCAAATTTTCTAGGGAATAGGTTGGTTTCTCCCTTTGGTATTCCTGGTGAATCGGATGAAGTGAGAACTATTGACACTGAACCTGGTAAGACCTATGCCTGGTCCCGAGGCCTTGGGATTGAGTATTCTCCCATCAAAACGAGAAGTACTAGGAAAAAACAACAAGAGAATGTCATTTCTTCCACAGTAGTGGATCCATCCATTGTTGAAAGTGGGGTGCTTAGAGCAGTGAAAGCCCTTGCTAGGGAGAAGTAATGATTTGTTTGTCCTTGAATATAAGAGGGGTAGGTGGCTCCCTAAAGGTTGCCTCTTTCAGGCGTTGTTTGGATTTAACTCGTCCTGAAATTGTATTCCTACAAGAGACTTTGGTAAGTGAACAAAAGGCTCGAAATTTTATGATAAAGTTCTGTCCTACTTGGGTAACTTGTGCAGTGAGTGTTGTGGGGTCTTTTGGAGGATTTCTCATTGCTTGGGACCCTTCACTTTACAATTTTTATCTGTTTCGAACATGTGGTGGGATTCTCTTGTCAGGTATTAATAAAGCATCCAAAAGAAATTATAATCTACTGAATATCTATGGCCCGTGTTCAGAGAGAAAGACATTCTGGACTTCGCTTGCTAGCAGTGGCCTCCTATCACTTAGGAATCTGGTGATAGCAAGTGACTTAAACATTACTTTGTCTTCCAAAGAAATTTGGGGAGGATCAGCTTCTTCAAGCTCTTTAGATGGTGTTTTCAATAGTTTGGTTCAGGATCATAAGCTTTTGGATATAAAACCTGATTCGATTGTTCCAACTTGGAGAAATGTTCGCGTGGGTCTGGACGCCATTGCCAAGCGGTTGGATAGGTATCTTATTTCAGAGGCTCTGATTTTGGAGGTCAAATTGCATAGGACATGGGTTGAATACCCATTTGTGTCGGATCACGCTCCCATCTTATTATAATTGGAGGATTCTTTTAAACACATAAATTATCCTTTCAAATTTCATACTAATTGGCTTCTGGAAAAGGATTTTAATGCATTAGTAGAAACTCTGTGGAGGGACCATAAATATTTGCAGGAGAACAATTGTCAGAGAAGATTCACATGGAAATTGAAGGATCTAAAAGTTTCTACTAAAATATGGATAAAAGAAAAAAAAGTTCGGTATTTTGCAAAATTGAATGATCTTGAAAGAAACATAAATCAGATATTACAAAGGAAAGAGGGTGACAGAGTCTCTCGGGAGGCAGAATAAAACATTGTATATCTGGAATCTGAGAGAAACAAATTATTAAAAGAACAAGAGGAGGCTTGGAGGAGTAAAAGTCGGGCTATTTGGGTAAAGAGTGGAGACCAGAATAATAAATTTTTTCACCAATTTTCCACTCAAAGGAGAAACAGTAAATTTATCTGGGAAATAGCTGACAATGCGGGGAATATACACAAAAATCAGAAAGAAATTGTTGCCGAGTCAATGAAATATTTCAAGGATTTCTTCATGCCTCGAGTGGATGAATCAACGGAAGAGCAGGTACATGTGATAAGAAATTATCCAAAGATGGTGGATAGAAGCGAAGTTGAGGAATTATACAAACTTGTTACTCCGGTTGAACTGGAAACTATTCGAAAAATTTTAAAAAAAGAAAAGAGCCCTGGGCCTGATGGATGGACGGTAGAATTATATCTACATTTTTTTGAAATTATGGGTGAGGATCTACTAGCCCTGGTGGAAGAGACTCGATTATCGTGCCACATAGCAAGTAGTATAAATTCTACTATTATTGCACTGATCCCTAAAACTAATAAGCCGCAACAGTTTGGGGATTTCAGACCTATTTCATTGTGTAATCTGGTCTATGAGGTGATATCAAAGGTGATAGCGAATAGAATAAAATCGATTTTATCGAAGTTTCTATCAGAGGAACAACTGGGTTTCTTGGAAGGGCACCAGATACAAGATGCAATTGGTACAACACATGAATGCATTCACAATATTAAGAAGAATAAACAAAAAGCACTTTTATTAAAGTGGGATTTACAAAAGGCATATGACTGCATCAACTGGAATTATCTCAGAATGGTTCTCATTCATGTAGGGTTTGGTACGTAATTGACTAATTGGATTCTGGATGTGTAGAATCGACTTCTTTTGCTATTTTAGTTAATGGGGAGGCGATTGATTTTTTTAAAAGTGGTCGTGGTCTTCGTTATGGTTGCCCGCTTTCTCCATTGTTATTTATAATGGTGATGGAAAGCTTGAGCTTGTTATTAAAAAGTAGTCAAAATCAAGGTTTGTTAAGTGGTATCAAGGTAGCCAAGCTCACTAAAATCTTACACATATTTTTTGTTGATGACATACTAATTCTGACAAAAGCATCAATAGTGGAATGGAAGGAAATCGAAAGAATCGTTCATCTTTTCTGCAAAGTCTCGGGCTTAAGAGTGAATTTGACAAAATCAACTATACATTTCTCGGGGTTGGCTGAATCAGAATTAATAGTCTTTAAAAATACTGTGCCTTACAACTTTTTTGATTTATTGAATGGTTTCAAGTATTTAGGATATTATTTGAAATCAGGGGCTCAAAAAAATAGTGATTGGAGATGGCTCCTAAAAAAGGTTGAGAAAAAGATACATCAATGGAGATATAGATGGCTTTCCTTGGGAGGGAGGTATATATTATGCAAATCTGTATTGGAAAGTCAGTCTATCTACTGGCTTTCTCTGGCAATGATCCCTTTATCTATTCTTCATAAATTAAGGAGCATTCTATATAGTTTTCTGTGGAGTGGGAACAGAGAGAAAAGAAACCTACATCTTTGTAAGTGAGAGCTATTGGCTTGACCGAAAAAAGGGGTGGTTAGGGGCTTCATAATATTTTCTCCTTTGGCAAGGCTTTGGCGACATCGACATTATGGAGAGCGATTTCTAAACCAGGTTTATGGCACAGAGTTCTAAAAGAGAAATACTTCCCTCACAGTACATTAAGCAACTAGTTGAGATCGACTACTTTCCAGCACAATTCCGTCTCCAGGATTTGGTCCAGCCTTTTAAAATCGGTTCATCTTATCACAAATTGGATCGGGTGGAAACCTGGTTCGAGTATTGTTGTTTCGTTGGGTAGGGATAATATTCTGGGTCTCGGGCCCTCCTCTTTTCTATCATCAAACCTGTTAGAAGTACTACATCAAAAAAATATTTGCTTATTAGCTTAGGTATGGACACACCATGGAACAAATTCTTTTTTATTCAATTGGAAAGATAGTAATGAGTTGGGCTTATCTGGAGATCTTTCCAATGAATGGTGACTTTTCTGTCGAGAATTACAGGTTGCTGGAGTGATACTCTCGGATGAAGATGACAAACTCTTCTAGACAGGTGGGGACTCATCGGGTGTTATCTCGGTGAAGAATTTCTATGAGGATATCCAAACAAATCAAAATTATCCTTGGGCAACTGGCTGGAAGATTCATTTATGGAAATGGGATATTCCACAAAAGATCAAACTTTTCTTTTGGCTAGCGACTAATAATAAAATCTCGACTTGGGAAAATCTCCCGCATAGGGGCTGGTGTGGACCAGGAAGATGCATCCTATGTAAAAAGGAGTAAAAGGACATTACTCATCTGTTCATAAATTGCTCTTTCATGAAAGCAGTTTGGGATACTTTTTTTCGGCATTTAAGAATAACACATTGTTGGAGTGGGGAAAACCTTTGCGAGTGCATGACTATATGGATTGAGGCTAAAACAGGTAACCCCAGCTTGGCGGCAGTTGCTTGCTGGAACATTTGGATTGCTAGAAATGAAGCCATCTTCGAGGGAAACGAGGCATCATTTACATTTGTTGCTATTAAAACTTTAAGTTTCTATCACAATCAACCCATAAAGCTTTAAAAAGTTTGCTCCATATCTTGTATGAACTTGGATAATATTGACTTCCCTGTAGCATTTTTCGATGGAGAAGCACAACGCGATGGAAGAAATTGTGGAGCGGGAGGGACTATAAAAATCTCAAAAACTCTATTTTATAAATGGCATGTGAACTGTGGTCAGGGTACAAATATGAAGGCGGAGTTAATGGGAGCTTGGGAAACTATCCAACTTGCAAAACACTTCGATCTTGAAAAGCTCCATGTATTTGGTGACTCCCTGGTTATTATAATTTGGTTAAGAAAAAAAGGAAAACTCGAGGTATGTTCATTGGAAGGTTGGAAAAGGAGGATCATCTTATTAAAGGAAAAGTTTATTGAATTAAACTTTTATAAAATTCTTCGTGAGTACAACAAAGATGCAGATGATCAATCTAAAAGAGCTCTATCTAATTAGGAAGGAAAGTCGGTGATCCACAAATGGATTGATGGTCGAGAGTGTTCTACAAATGTCATCCATATTTATTGATGGAGGTTTCTAACTTGTTTATCCTTCTGGTTTTTTTTTGTCGGATTTCTCAGAGTCTTTTTGTAGTTTTTGGTGCTATATATCCCTAGAACTCAGCATTGGACGTAATATCTTTTATTTGGGTCCTGGGTTGGGATAGTCACTTTATTGACAGATCTGGAGAAGGCTCCATATATTTTGATAAACAACTCTTAGATTAGAATGGATGGATGATATCCCCGGTTGAAAATTGTAGTGGGCTATTTCCTAATAGCGCTCAAGTGCCTGATATATAAAAACTTATATTCCATAATATAATTGTGTTAATTTTCTTTCTGAAAAAAAAAAGTTCAACGACTACATTTGAGTGTCCCATGTCCCATGATAACCTCAAAGATTGAATAACCTCATATGAATTGAACCTTGATCATTAAAACTCATCACTCCTTATCCATGAATCCAACACCTTTGAAAAAAAAAACTCATCACTCCTTATCCATGAATCCAACACGAAAAAAATAAACACAAACTTTTAATTTCTTAAATTTTTGTATACTAAAATAAATCTATTTTAATTTAGTTACTATGCACTTACAGTATATTTAAAAGAAAAAAAAGACGGACTCATATAATATTTTGTAATTACGTTGAAAGGCGTATACCTATTGACAATGGGCACAATTAATGATCTTTTAATCTTATTTAACCTTAAACCCTAATCTGATGGCTACGCATTCAAGAAAAGTTCGCTCCATATCTTGTATGAACTTGGAAAACATTGAATTCCCTGTAGCATTTTTTGATGGAGCGACATAGCGCGATGGAAGGCATTGTGGAGCGGGAGGGACTTTAAAAATCTCAAAAACTTTATTTTATAAATGGCATGTGAACTGCGGTCAGAGTACAAATACAAAGGCAGAGTTAATGGGAGCTTGGGCAACTATCCAACTTGCAAAACACTTCGATCTTGAAAAGCTCCATATATTTGGTGACTCCTTGGTTATTATAAATTGGTTAAGAAAAAAAGGAGGATCATATTACTAAAGAAAAAGTTTAATGAATTAAAGTTCTATCACATTCTCTGTGAGTACAACAGAGATGCAGATGATCAATCTAAAAGAGCTCTATCAGATGAGGAAGGAAAGTTGGTGGTCTATAAATGGATTGATGGTCGAGAGGTTTCTATAACTATAATCCATATTTACTGATGGAGGTTACTAACTTGTATATCCTTCTGATCTTTTTTTTGGTCAGATTTCTCAGAGTCTTTTTGTTGTTTATTTGGTGCTATATATCCCTGGAACTTAACAATTGGATGTAATATCTTTTATTGAGTCCTGTGTTGGGACAATTAATTTTTTGACAGATCTGGAGTAGGCTCCATATATTTTGATAAGCAACTCTTAGATTATAATGGATGGAGGATATATCCGGCTGGAATTTGTAGTGGGCTATTTCCTAATAGCGCCCGATTGTCCGATATGTAAAAAATTATATGCCATAATATAATTGTGTTAATTTTCTTTCTGGAAAAGGGTTGTTTCACTATGTCGTTGATAGTAAAGTGTAACTAGTGTTTAGAGGGAATATTATTTTCAAATGCTTATTGATTATTATATTGTAATAATTTAATTTAATGTGATTGCTTAGGGTTTTGAAGATTATCCTATTTTTAATTAGCAATTTTTTGTTTGTGGATAAGCGGTTTGTAAGATATATATAGTAATGTTAAAGTGGATATTTGTATTGTGTATTGTAATTGGTAGTCCACATTTACATGTAAAAAAGATAATAAAAGATAATGTATTGAGTTTTGTAGTAAACATATAGGCAATTTGTATAGTTTAATAGAGATAAGATTTATGATAATAAATATGTAAGATGCTACTTCTTTAAGAGAAACGATGATCATGGTAATAATGATTCTAAAACATGTCATGACATAGTTGAAGAATAGTGTGTCTAATTCATACATGCCTTTCTTTTTTGTTGAGCAATAACATGTAAGTTGGTGGACTCATGGAAGCATGTTTAGTAATGAACATTCCAACATTATACAAATCGCTTTATAAAACCAAACACACAAATCAACTTAATACTCTACTCGTTCTATCAATAGTTAATTACATAGAGTATAAATTGCCAACTTTGCCCTCTCAACATTTTACTACACTAATTCTTAGTCGACTCTATAACAACTTTCCTCTATGTGATGGGGTTGGTTAACACATTGATCTCACTAGCTACCACCACTCTATTGATGATTATCCTATTTATTCTCTTTGATTGACTTCTTAACATCCTCTTCAACTCTATGCTTCTCTCTCCAACCCTGCAAATTCTCATCTAATTGTTTTATTCAAATGTTCACCTTCCTTCAATGTGCTCTATAAAACCAACTTCCTAACCTTTTAACTAATCAAAACTATGAAGATATAAGAAATTTTTTCTTCAATTTTTTCAAACATATAAATACAATTTAAAGAAAAACAAACAATTTTCTAACTTTTTATTTTCTTAAAATAAATCAAAGTTGATCTTAATAGACGTTAACAATTATCATCATCATCATCATCATCATCATCATCATCATTAATAGTTATCGCATTATCTTTATTTTATATTTATCATCATATATACACTAACTAATATTAATTATATATATAACATTTATTTTACCCATTTCCTTCCTTCACACCAAAATTAATGCATTATATTATTGAAGCTTGCTCAGCTTCATTGTCTTCATTCACACTAAAATTATGCATTATATTGTGACTACCCCTATGTTTATATATATTGAGATGTGCAAAAGATTTTTATTTGTCTTCATCATGTCATCAACTCGACTAGGATGTTGATGGTCAATGTGGTGGTGCTCATGTCCTTAGAAGGCAAGTATGAATGGGCGAACAAAACATAAAGTCACGGCTTTATTGAAGTGGATGACAACTTAGACTCGGTGAAAAGATGGAACACAACAAAACATGGGAAGCACAACATCCCCACTCATAATTTTGTATTTTTGTTTGGGATATCAAGGGGTCCATTTAAGCCCTTGGTGCATGTGAATATTTGCAGAGGTAACCCTATGCATTGAAATAGTGTGCAGATGTAGCTATTCAAAGGTACCTTTTCCTAGGCTTTTATTTTCAAACTTGACAAGTGATTTAACATAGTTAAATTATTTATTCTTTACATATATTATTATAAAGTGACTATTTTATTAATGTTGACTTTATATAATAATTAATTCATTCATAAATTTGAACTTTAGAAGGGTGTGTCTCCACTAACTTAAATGAAATGTGATAGAATGGGACCTCTGTAGCAAGATATATTGTTGTTTCGTTGTTTTTTGGTTTTACTGCGTGTAAAAAGTCAATAAAATTTTGGTCCTCATATTCCATGAAGGGTTCATGTCCATGTATAAAATGTGTATGTTTTAAAGGTTGAAAATAAAGGCGGTAAGGTATGTTGTTGATATATATATTTTTTTATATATATATTATACTAATAATAATAATAATTTATTTTTAAGGTCATGGTTAAGCTAACACACAAAATTGGTGTATGAGACCCCCTTGTTTGTGGGACAAGGGACCCTTCTCCGCTCAACGATTTGACTAGTAAAGTCTACAAAGATATACATACCCTACCCCGCTCTGGATTTGAACATGTGACCTTTTAAGAGGAAACACATGTTCTTAACCATTAAGCCCACTGAAGCTATATATTATGGTTAAGTCAAATATCAAATTGTTGTATGAGATTTCCTTAGTCTAATAATTTTACTAATAAAATTTATAGAAGTATACATATTTTACTCCTCTTGATTTGAATATGTAATCTTTTAAAAGAAAACACATGTCCAGACATCAAAACTATATATATAGAGAACATATTAAAAAATTAAATTCAATTAATATATATTTTTAAATAAAATAAAAAAAATTAATAATATATTAATTGTATTAAGAAATTTATAAAAATATCCTATCTATTTTTTTTTTTAATTTAATTTAGATTTAAATCATATTATTATTTGTGACGATGAATCATAATAATCTTGTTGAAACATTGATTGAAAAATGGATGTTATATTTTAAGAAATTTCTTCAAATAATGATATTATTAAAAATAAATAAAAAATAAAATCATCTAAGGTTGAAACATATTAGTTATATTTTAAAATTATAATTAAATATTGATTTGTATCATATTAGTTATATTTTAAAATTATAATTAAATATTGATTTGTATCATACAAAATTAAAAAATGTTATTTATAATTTTATATTTATGTTATTAGTTTTTAATAGTATATGTTAGGTTGTGGTTAAAGGGTAAAAAAGTGAATGCGAATAAAAACTATTTATAAAAGAAATACAATTAAACTTATTAGTATATTTATGATTAGATGTTTGATGTTTGTGTGGTTAGGTTGTTGCTAGTCAAAACCAAATCCATCAATATCTTAAAGGGAATATTACTTCCAACCACTTATTGGTAATTACATGGTAATCACATGGTAATCATGCAATTTATAGTGTTTGATTTGTTTTAGTATTAATATGAAAGGGTTTTTAGTAAATAAATTACGTTAAATGTATAATTTTACTCACACTTTCACCCTCATCATTATGTTGCATATTTATTTCACTCCGTCTTGATCTAGGTGGATATTAGTGGCCACCCACCTATTCCAACTATTTCACATACATATTTTATCTAGGCAGTTTTTTTTCTAGCTTTTCGGGTCCTAAACTTCCAGGCCATTTTGAGGCCCTAAACAATGTTTTTTGGGCTTGCCATAGTCACAATATAATCACAATTAGAGTGTGACAGCATAATGTGTAGTCCTTAGATAGACCTTTCCAATGGACTATCGTGCACCTAAAACGAAGATTGTATGCAAAAGTTACAACCCCGGTAAGTTGATGTACCAACTTACCCCAACGTGGCCCACATGACTTTTGGCGCTTCATCTCCTAGGGTTAGGTTTTTGGATGTCCAGGGTCTTGACATTCATGTTTGATGTAAAAAGGATTTTGGAGCCTCATTTTACTCATCTTCTTGTGAATGAGTGTAGTTGTCACATCTCTTCTAAGAGATAAGCTGCCACCATTCTAGCAAGCTTGTTTTCACATCTCTTCTAAGAGATAAGCTGCCACCATTCTAGCAAGCTTGTTTCAGTTTGCATTGTACAGTTTCAACACATTTCTTATTTAATAGAAGTCAAGTTTTATTGTATCTAAGTTATTATTCACCATGTCTCTATGTTAATATTATAGATCCGTGTTTTCATTTCCGTCCGCTTATAAATCTGAATCAATGGTATCAGAGCAATCTGCTCCTTGTCATTTTTTTAGTGCATGTCCTCGACGAGGTCATGGTATAGAGAGTTGGGTCTTGAGCTTGTTTCTCTTGAGTACAAATGCTCTCCAACACCCAAGAAACCTTCCATGGTGGGAGAAAATAAATACAACAGGATAGGAGATCCCTTCAAAATGTTTCTCGAGGAAGCCCTCGAGCGACAAATGAATGAGATGATGGACAACTTTGCACAAATCCTTTGACGACTGCCAACATGTGACACATCTACCTCAAATGGAGGTGCCACCCCTTTCAAGGTACAAATCAATTTTGATATTCCTATATTTGAAGGTAAAATAGATGTGGATGTTGTAGATAAATGGTTAAACCTTCTAGAAGGGTATTTTTCCGTCCACAACTTTTTTGATAGAGAAAAGATTATGTTTGCGCTCCTTAAGGCTGTCAACCATCTCAAAGATTGGTGGGAGAATTTCTGTGAGAAAAAGGAAACAAAGGGATCAACATTATTTGTAGTGTCACCCACTTGGGGTTCTTTTAGGGATGTTATTAAGGAACAATACTACCATGTTGGAAGTTATGACGACTTATATACAAGATGGACCACATTGTGACAAGAAAGGGACAAAATAGTGCCAGATTTCACCAATGTCTTCCATACTTTGTGCACCAAGATGGGTATCAAATACTATGAGAGACATCTGGTGCTCAAGTACCGCTACGATCTGCATAGATACATCCAGATAGAAATGGAGTTTCTGGACATTTCATCCTTGGGCACGACCTATCGATATGCTGTCAAAATTGAGCACAATCTTAAATAGAAGATGTGACAGTTTGGGTTTGCAAACCCCTCACAGTAGAAGCAGGGAAAAGGCGGCCCCAACCCGTAGAACAAAGGGCAAAGCAAGGATGGGTAGCCTTAGGAAAACTAGTCCAAACTGAAAACAAAGAAGGACAATGGGAAGACAAAGAAAGACACTGGGAAATGGTGTGAGTTCCATAAATGGGAAGACAAAGAAAGACACTGGGAAATGGTGTGAGTTCCATAAGAGCCCCTGACATAACACCATTGAATGAAAATCAAAGAAGTCATTGGTGGTTGAGGTGAAAGCCTCTGAATCAGATGCAGGCTCAGAATCAGATTCAAAACCAGAAAAAGGGAGATAGATCATTAATGCAGAACCCAATGCCACCATTTCTACCACCACCAAGGTCCAGCCCGATGAACTTGATGAACCAGAGGAAGGAGAGCGCCTCTTTCATTCATAGATGTGGGTGAAGGGTACTCTGCTACACTTCATCGTTGATAGTGGTAGCCAGACGAATCTCATCTTAGTAGAGGTCATCAAGTGGTTGGCTCTGTCGGCATCACAACACCCGCAACCATACACCATCGGATGACTCCACCAAGGGAGAGATCTTCACGTCAGCTAACAGTGTCGCCTGGCCTACGATATCATTCCCTTCAAAGATGAGGTATTGTGTGACGTGGCCCCCCTAAAAGTTTGTGACATTCTTTTGGGCCAACCTTATTTATGTAAACATCATGTTGTATATGAGTCTAGGCCTCATAGTGTTATTATTACTTTGGACAAGAGATTATACAAGATACCAAAGGTACTCCCATCTACTGTCATTTCCTTGATCTCTCCCAAGCAATGTCGGAAGGTCATCTCTTAGACCAAGAAGTTTTTCTTCTTCAGGATTCATGCTTAGAGTGAGAGGAAGGTTGCAACCACATCCATGGCCTCCGCGACAGGTCTCTCCACATAGTAGAAGCAAGTGGATAAGGTTGTGGAAGAAAACAAAGACATCTTCTCCTCACTGTAGATTTTAACCTTGTACAATATTTATTGCAAACAAATTTTAAGTAAAATAACATAAAATATACAATGGAAAATACAAACATTACACAGAGATTTTTCCCGTGGAAACCCAAACCGAGAAAACCAACATATTCTATATTCATTCATTGTGATACATTGTTTACAATACAATATACATATAGGAGCCAACAGTATCCAAAACCCTAACCCAATAACCTGGATTAGTCAACAACCCTAATTCCTTAACATGAAATAGAAAATCATCGGCAAAGAAACCATGTGCCGAAAAACCACCTAAATATGTGATACGTTTCCTGAGGCAAAGAATATAATACACCCAACACTTCTTTCCCTTCACAACAAAGCCTTCTGGTTGCATCATATAGATTTCTTCTTCCAGATCCCCATGTAGGAAAGTTGTCTTCACATCTATCTATTCTACTTCAAAATCAAATGCAACATCAACATATAACATAAATATAATAGAATTTAACTTGGCAACATGAGAAAACATCTCACCAAAATCAATTCCCTCAACCTGGGAATCACCCTTTGCTACTAACCGAGCTTTATATTTCTCCACTTTTCCTTCTGCATTCAACTTCTTTTTAAATACCCATTT
>CBVK0101264262.1:0-14005 GCA_900067695.1 Picea abies | reverse complement strand
CCTCAACGTCTCTGGTAGTCATCCATGACCTCTATACTCCACATGTGAGTTTGGTCGGCAAGCTATCGTCATCCTTCATCATCAAGGAATCATGTCAGAAATATATCCATATCATATCATCTAATCAGATGCACTAATATCACATATAAAAAAATCAAACCCCAATAGTTCACTCCCCAACTCTATCCAGAGTCCAAGGGGTTCCATCGATGCCTCTGCATCCTGGAGGTCTGAAATCCTACACACTCAGTAAAACCAAGTTAATAGCACCTATCTATGTCAATGCAACAAAACAACATGTCATCAACCCATAATGCCTCATAATCAAAATCAAATTTTTTAATAGTATAATAATCCGGATCACTTGCGAGCAAGTGTCCTCAAAGAATAAGTTCGCTCAGTGCACAAGAGTAGGATGTTATAGCTAGTAGTACCCAACTCTTAATATCTTGTGGTTTGTGGTATCTACTAAAAAGTGACATATAGTTGGTCCATCATGCATATATTTGAGAAACTTATCAACATCTTTCTTCTCAAGACATCATAGCATAACTCCATCATAATTATTTCTGAAAAAGATGCCATGAACTATTTGATATTGTGTAGACTTCACCCTTAGTTCTCTTCTTTGTTTGAAATTAAGATGATTAGGAGAAGTACCATGATGAAGATATTATTTGAGATCATTATACCATGAATTCTCAATTGATGGAATATAAGGGGCTTGTTGTGTATAGAGATTCAGTTCCTCTTTCCATCCATCTTATTCTTGATCTCCATAATCCATGACTCTAGTTTCTATCTTACATAGGCATTGAACTTTAATGATGGTTGTTAGATATAATTAAAGGTCATACTCGTGTAAAGTATTCATATAGTTTCCTCATCTCTCACCTAGTTCCCTTTTCACAAATAGGGATCTAACCTTCGAGTGAGGGATGATTACCTTGGTATGGTTCTTTAGTATATAAGGTCTAAATCGTTTAATAGTTTTTTGGATAGAAAAATCTTTATTTTTCACCAGTGGGTAATTCAATTCAACACCTTAGAGTCCAATGATCATAAATGCTATGGATATATCGTTCCATTGATGGCCCTTTTGAGTGATAATTGTTGCAAGAGAATGGTCAGAAGAAAAATTATACAACAAGAAGCCTTTAGAAAAATAAATACTTTCAAGAGTAGGTGTAGTTGTTGTGGCAGCCTTGATATTCACAAAGGCCTCCTTTCCAACAGATGTCCATTTGAATCAAAATTCTTTCTTTATAATTTGTTGAAGGGGTTTAACAATTTCAGAGAAATTAGGAACAAATATTCTCATGAAATTGATTTTATCAAAAAATGACTACATAAACCTTCTACTGTGTGGAGGTGGGATTTTCAGAATGGATTTGGTGTGTTCTGGTTCGAAGAAAATCCCAGCCTTTGAAATAATATTCCCCAATATTTTTCCTTCTAAAAAAACAAAGATTATTTTCTTGGGGTCTAGAGAAATAACATATTTTCTACACCTTTCGAAAATATGCTTTAGATGTTGTGGTTGATCAACTATTTTCTTCGAATAAACTGTGATTTAATCGAGGTAAATCACCATGTTGTGACCATTTAGACATTTAAAATTTATATACATCGCCCTTTGAAAAGTAGCACGAGCGTTGATTAGGTCAAAGGGCATTCTACACTAAGAAAATGTTCCCCACTTTTTCTTGAAAGTGGTCTTTAACTAGTCTGGTTATGCTACGAGAACTTGATTGTATTTAGAAAACCCATCTAAAAGAGAGCACATTTTAAAACTAGAGACGAGTTGTAGGATTTTATCCATGGGGGGAACTAGATAATTGTCCTTGTCGAAAGCTCGATTTAAGTTTCAGAAATCTACGCAAAGTCTAATCTCCCATGATTTCTTCAAGACATGTACCAAATTAGATACCCATGTGGAATGTAAAACTTTAAGTATAATTTGGACATCCAACAGCTTTTTCAATTTCTCTTGAATAAGTAATTCAAGAATGAAATGTATTTTCCTTAACTTCTACTAAAACTATTTGACACCTCCTTTGATAGGAATCACTTGATGAATAATACGGGTGTCATATATATTCAAATATTCATATGTCCAAGTGAATACATCAAGATATTTCTTAAAAAGTTGCATGAATGTATGTTTTTCTACCTCTGAACAACAAGTTCCTGGATTGATGTATTTGGGTTGTTCAAGAGTCCCTAGATTCACTAGAACATGCATCATAGTGGAGTTGTTCGTCTTTGTATTCATAGGATTTCTGAACTTAGTGAGTAGATCAAATAACTTTTCAAACGATAACACATTCCTTGGGATGCAATTATCTTTTATCGTACTTGTTTCATCACAGTAGTCCTAAAGTTCACGTTCATACACTTCATCATTTATCACCAAGTCTTGGAACATGTCAACGCTAATGAGGAAATTTATGATATGAGTATCATTATTGAACACTCTAGTTTTTTACCTTGTTTGGTATAGAATCCCTTAAAATCATTTAAAAATATATATATTAAGGGGCATGAATCTAGATGTTGCATTTACTAAAGTGTCTGCAACATCATTTTGACAATGAGGTATAGAAGTAATATTAAATGCATCAAAGGAATAGATAAAGTTCCATACCTCATGCTGATAAATTTTTAAGTGGGGAGATAGGAAGTGGATAGTGTTTCTTACATGTTGGACAATTATCTCTGAATAACCAAACACTCGAAGGAATTTTATCGTAAGGTTGATGACCTTCTTCAGGCCTTGGACCAAGGCTTCATATTCAATAGTTTTATTGGTGCATTCGAACTCTAAATGGTAGGATATAATATTTTAATGTTGTTCTGGTTAGATAAGGATGCATCCTTCCGCGACTCCTTTCTGATATCTATAGCCATCAAATATTCACATCATCCATATGTTAGTGTTTAAATTTGAGTTAGTTACATGAAAATCACATGTTCTTATTATAGTACAATCATTAGCATCAGTCTAAGTGTAGTGAAAGAGTTCAGACTTAGTGTCTTCTTGAAATGGAAATGGTTGTGCTTCATAACAATCATGGTCAATATCTAAAAAGTAATTTCCCAAAATAGTATGGGAGAATATGATGGGCCCATTCTTACCTTCAATTTATCTTACCATATGTTTTATATGAGCCTCATTTTTCATGCAAATCTGATTTGGCTTACCTTTATATGGAAGCCACAAGTAAGACCATTCCAAGGAGAAATAACCTTGAAGTTTTTCAGACTAGTCCCTGCTCAACAGTAAGCCATAATTTTATGGAATGTCAACAACAATGATACTGATGGCCTAATGGACTCTAGGATCATATTCTAGCCTAATCATAACATCTCTAAGTTCACCTCTTACTTTAAAATCTTATTTATCTAATCATATGATTTTAGTAGTCCTCATTTGTGGGACAACATTGATTATTTGGCAGACCGAGTATGGCATGATATTGGAGGAAGCACCAGAGTCCACTAAGAAGTTATGCACATTAAAATTGTAAATTTTGAATGTAAGAATAAAGGTTGGAACCTGGGACCTCAAATGTGATCCTATACTGGATGCATTTATAACAAATTTAATTTCATCTTCATTTGCTTTCGTTGTTCTAGCAGTTTTAGAAATGTAATCTACTGCAACAATGGTCCTTTTTTGAGGGTCATTGGAATTAAAAGTGTTGATAACGAGATCATGTTTCTAGGGAAGTGTGCATATATCATACAAAGAGATGTTATCTTTGTTTTTTTTAAGATCTTCGATAACATTATATTCCAAAGCATGAGTCTAAGGTTTACTTGTTGTTTTGATTAATTGTGAGGTGTTGGATTTGTTGTTGGTTGTGGGAGTTTTGGGTTTATCATTGGTTTGTGTTGGGGTTGAAGTGATTGGTTTCTAAGTAGGAACATGAGGAGTTATATTTATAAGATAAATGATGGTTTTCTAGGGTAGAGAAGTGCTGGGAACAACAACCTTGTTGCATAGGTTGTAATCTCGAGGGGCATATTTTATGATTTGTGTGTCCCCTACGAAAACCTCTTCAATATGATCCTCATCTGAGTGGTTTCCTTAGTTGTTTCCTCCTTTTCATATTATTTGGTATGATCATTGTTGAGGTCTTCTTGATCTAACAACTAGTTAATGACCAAAGTCATAGAGTTGACCCATTGAGGACATGTTTTCTCAAAATGATTCTACTAATGATATGAACATAAATTCTCCATGCCAAATTCATCCAGTTTTAAAGTGAGAGATGGGACTTCTATAGGCTTTGATGCATTTTCATTCTTGTTAAAAAAGGGATGAAAAGGTCTAGGATTTGAAGGCCCTTCTCTAGTTTTCTTCTTAAGGTCTACTACTTCATTTGAAAGTTTCTTTACCAGCTTAACAACATTATCTAGATACTTAGGTTCTTTCTTAGGAGGTTTAGTCAAAAGTAACGTTTTATTCCTAGTATATTTGGTTTCTTGAGATGTGGGGTGACTATCTAAAGAAAGAAATTTTTTCTCGACTTCATTAGCTTTCTCAAAATTCTAGGATAAGGGTATCTTACCAACTCATTTAATGAACATGTATATAGAAGGAAGTAACGATGAAGTATAATATTTGACAACCAAAGCTTTGAAAGGAGTAGTTTCAAAAGTGAATTTGGTGATGACTGTAATGAAGAGTTGTTTGAAGTCCTTTAATTTTTCTTTATTTTCATTTACTGGTTGAAGTTCCTTGAATAGGGCCATGGGAGTTTTCTCTTCTCCAAACTTTCCAATGAAGTATTTTTTAAATTCATTCCATCTAGTTATAGATCCAATCAATAGGTTGAAATATAATTTGGAAGTATTGTTCTCAAATTTGTATGGAAAGAGTCTAAAAACCACGTCTTCATAATGGAAATGAAGGAGATGGGTGGCTAGATATTTTTTTTACATGATCTTCATGTGAGATAGATTTGTGTGGGTCAAATTTTTGGAGAAATCTCTCTGGATGTTTGGGAAACTCATGCAAAGTTTCAACTAATTTCAAATCACATTGGGATGTCCATGGTGGTATCAATTGTCTTCTATTTCAATTTTAACCAATGTTATCATCGTAATAAGATACTGAATGCTCAGCGTCAAGATTAATTTTTGAATTGGGAGGAGTAGGACCATGAGGCATGAGAGGAATCTAGTCTAAGGGTGCAGGTATGGCTTGTAGAGAAGTTTTGATCAAATATTATATGAAGTCAACAAGAACATTGTTCTAATTCTCAGATCGTCTTAAACAAGTATCTCTCCTCTCGAGGAACGATGAATTTGTTGGTAATTGACCAAGTAATTTGGCATACGAGCATGTGATGTGATGAATTTAAGAAAACTCCTTGTTAGGGACAGGGTACCAAGCTTCTTGTTGATTTCAGGGATACCGATAACACTTTCAAATGCAAGACTTGAATCTTCAAAGGTAATGTCTCGTTCAGAAGGGATATGAGGGAAATGTTGTTGGACAATAATATTTTCAGAGGACTGGCCAAGCATTTGTCGTAGTTTTATGGTATCCATGCAAAAATAGGCCCTCCCTCTAGCACGAATTATGTTGATGGGATGAAGTATCCCTTCAACAGTAAGGGGTACTCCCTGGTACATGTTCCCAATTAGACTATGCATCATTTGGTTTGCGAGACCCATATGTAGTTTGACCCAATATCCACTAATGGTTACGAGGGGTGATTGAATGGTTGGAGAAGGAAAATGAAGATGCAAATGTTTTCTAAATAAATGTAGAAATGAATTTAATATAACATATCATATCTAGGAGCATCTACGACAACCAAATGATTAGTTGTAAATGAATCTAATCCCTACAAATAACTTCCTCGAGATAGTTCTTAAGAAGACACAAGTCTAGAAAACACATGCATTACCCGATTATTTTAAATCATGAAATTACATACATAAGAAACTTTTCATCTCAAGCAAAAACATAAGAAAGAATAAGAAAAGATGTAATAATATTTCTATTTTCCTAAGAATAGTCTATAAGAAAAGAGATATCATACAACACATGTAAACAGTACACAGTTAGCTTAAATAGTTTACAGAAACCACCATCTACAAGAGTTATTCTCTCCAATAACATTTGTCCTTGAGGGATTATCGGTATTAATTCAAAAAATAGTTTGTCATTATAAAATGCATGAAGAGCCCCTTCAAAGTGGGCTTCTTCCTTTACTTATAAGAATTCTAGTAACTGATGAGGGTGTCTTCTTGAATTCTGCAAGAAGTAGTTACAAAAACTCTTAATCCACCCTTTATGAATTGATGATGACAAGTGTTGACATGGGATGAAGCTAAAGACAGTGGGTAAAAGACAAAATAGGGAATAGTTGTGAGAAAACTCAAATTTTATATTTCATCTTATTCATGTGACTTTTTGGTTAATATAGGCTGCCCAAACTTTGTACTGGTCATCGAACGATATGCTTAAGTTGTATAAAATTTCTTCAACGGAAGCTTCGTGGGAGGTTGAGTTGTTAGTCATAATATTAATATCCCTCAGTAGGGTGGCCATGAATGTCTGGATCATCATTTGAACTTTGGTTGGTTGGATGAGTTAAGTATCCTTCAACCCAATTTTTACCTTCATAGCTTTTTCATCTTTCTCCTATCTTTGTTTTATGTGTTGCTCAATTTTTTCAAGGAGCTTTTCCATTGAATTTTTTTTTTCGAGTTCCTTGATGGGAGGAAGGTGAATCTTATGCGTCAACACTTGTGCATTTTTTTGGAGTTTCCCACAGATAGTGAGTGATCTTGTCATTTCCTTTTCTTCTCTCTTCTCGACATATGCATAAATCAAGGGAAGCGTAATCAATTTGTCTTTATACCTTTGAGGGGTGGGGAAGCTCAGTAGGAGCATATGGATTCTTTGCTATCAATATTTTTATGTCATCTAATCCTTCTCGAATGGTGTTGAGTTAGATGTTCTTGGTTCATACACGATTATGCTTGTCCATTATGTTGGTTTCCATATATTAGAAGGCATGAAGATGGGCATACACATCGGTAATATCCTCCTCAAGTTCTATCTTGACCTTTTTTGTGCATGCTTTGAATTCTATTAGACTTTCCTCGTCTTTCCTTACATGCTTGAGATATTCTTCCAGTTCTCTAATCTGGGTATCCTTTTTTGTGTTTTGGCAAAACAAATTCTTGAGGTTCCACTATGTTTCTATGGTGAAGGCAGTGTCATGGATGTTATGGAAAGTGGGTCTCGGCTGATGTATTATGCCACTATAGTCTCCATGAGGATTGATAACGATTGCATCATGTGACTACAAATTTCTTGACTTGTTGTTGTATGATTCTGCCAGTGGCATTGTCAAATTTGAACTTCTTCAAGTTCACCACTTTGGTATGTTTGTACGTGTGAATCACCAGCTCCATTCTATCGAATTGGAAGTGACCACTGGGCACTTCTGTTGATGTTTCTGGGAGGTTAGTTTCCATAGGTGATGTGTCCTTGTTTAGAGCATGTTCATCATTTTTCCATTTCTCTTCTTCAGTTTCCTTAGCGACATCTCCATCTTCTTCTCTTTGTTCTCCTGCAACTTCTTTTGTGGATGCCTTTTTAGCTACTGCTTTTGCTTCTCTTTCATCCCATATTGATTTCATGGCCATTTCCTTTGCTTCTTCTTTCACTTCTTCTTTCACTTCTTCTTATGTTGTTGCTACTGCATAAAATTTCTCTTTTTCCTTGGCTTCTTCAATCTTTATTTCCTTCTCAACAACGTCCTCTTTCTTTTTTCTTCTTTTCTTATTAGCTATTGGTTCCTTCTCCTCGACTAATTTATAATGTGTAGATTTTGTTGTGGCAACTGATTTTGTTGTTGCCTCTTCTTCGTCTCTTTTTTGAGCTTCTTCGCAGGATTTCTCCTTATCAACAATCCTTCCTATATGTTTTCCCTGCCTCTTGGTGATAAATTCATCGTATGTCCTGGCACCGCAGTGAACATATTCCTCCTCCTATGTGGCCAAAGTTTATTCCCACGGGTATTTTTACTCACAACAATGTTCCTTGACAATTTTCTTTAAGTCATGTCTCTAGAACGTTTCTTCTCCAAAGCTAAAAGATAGTAGTGTGTCCACCTCTGCTTGGGCTTTATTAATTCTTTTGAATAAGTATGATCCGACCCACAATGGCAGCGGGGACCAAATAGACTTGTTTTCTCAATGCAATGCTACCCTAACTTCCATGGGTCACAGTTTGATATGCGATCTTCTGAAGCAATAATATATCGAGCACAAATCTTGGGACCAAATGGGGAGATTTGGTAGATCTGTATACCCTTATGTGCTCCATGAGCTACCAGTCTCCAATATTCCATATTATTTCCAATTCTTTATCAGTCATACATGGATCTAGTGTGATGAATATGAGCTCATATAGAGGTTCTAAGAAGTGATCGAAAATCTTGTGGTATTTTTTCCTTTATTTTTTCTCCCAGAGAACTTTGTAGTATATGTGCATAGACGATTCGGTTGGTTTCAAGGATGAACCCATCTTGGATATTGATAACTTATGCACATTATATCCAATAGATAAGAAGACATGTGAAACCTTGGGAATTTTCCATGATCATTATCCTTGGCGCAGAAGACATGTGAAACCTTGGGAATTTTCCATGATCATTATCCTTGGCGCATGTGATAAAATCTACTAAGCTTGTTGATAGGATATTATCCCAATTAAGCAACGACCCTTCATCAACATAGTAGTGTATCAAAGGCATAAGGGATAAAGTGAATTTAGAAGAATCTTTCTCCGCATATAGCCTGTAAAGAATTACCACAATGTATTGGTATGGTGTTCTCAGTGAAGCGGTGGGATATTCACCAGATGGTCTGATTTTGAAATTTTTATATATCTTGTACTAAATATTGAATATATCATTTTTCTTGTGTGTGAACTTGCTGATGAGTTCATCATCCAATGAACACGTTCCCTTCTCCAAATTGTAATACTTGGCTATGTCAACTAATTCAAATGATTTTATGGGTTTCCCCTTAGCATTTAGTATGTACTAGTTGTCAATATCTACATGCTTGAGGATCCATGAGATTATTTTTACACAAGGGAAAATAGTCATGCAAGCTGCCACCCTATGCAATCATGATCTTTAGATGTTTTTGAAGATTTTGAGATCATCCTAATATTCATCTTCCACCCAAAAGTTCTTCTTCTTGAAAATATATAAAACTTCACCCCATTTGAGTGAAGTTCCCCCTTTATCTAAGAGTCATGGATTATCATCATAGATATCCCCCGGGGTGTAGGCTCTTCTTCCAGTCGGCTCCCTCTTGCGGAAGCTTTTGTGGTGGGATCTTTGCTAGTTGTTTTCTTACGAGGCGACATATCTGTATCTGTATCAAACATAGGCACCATTAGTATCTCAAATAATAAATGAAAGGTGACATAAAAAAAAACATAAAATGTTAGTTTGTCAACCATGCAAATCATTAAGTCTTTTGAGCACTACAAGAAATTTAAGATACATCCCTCTATGAAAACCCATTTCGATACCTGAGAAATCACTCAATTCAATGTTAGGAGGGAAGTCATCATCCAAGGATGATTGGATGATCTTAGACATGGTGTGATTTTGAGGAAATCTAGCTTATCTTTGGTGAACCCGTGTAGTTGTTGAAAAGTTGTCTGATGAAGGAAGTGAAAATGGAGTCAAAGATGACAAGTGTTCTAGTATGTACTGGAGGTGTTCTTGACAAGTCAGTCGGTAGTACTAAATTACATATCAAGGAGTTAGTGATAAATTCACTAGTATGTACTAGAGATATTGATACCAAGTATGTTAGTGTCGTGTTGTTGTGTTGATAGCATTACGAGGAACTTGTCATGCTACTCGATTCGTGTACCAAAGAATTTGAGATTAAGTTCACTAGTTTCCAGTTTTGTGTTACGGAGGGAATGATGTTAACCTCACTGGTTATGGAGTATATCTCTATGTGTGTGTTTGTGTGTGTGTTATAAGGGAAGTTACTATATCTCTATGTGTGTGTTATAAGGGAAGTTACTAACACTATTGGTATGTGTCGGAGAGGTTGGGAGAAACCTTTTTGACACTGGACAACATGTTAATAACTTTGTCGATTGAAAAGGCAATTATGAAGAAAAATTTTCTAACTTGACTAATACGGTTCTTGGATTATTTCTCGATGTTTGATTGAAGTGTCATGGTCATGGGTTTGAGATATAAGCTTTCATGTGGCTCAAATATGTATGTGTTGGCCAAAGATAAATAAAAAGAATATAGGGCTAGCTAGGTCTAGGCAAGATCGGGTTTGGAGAAAGTTTAAGTGTCAATGAGTTAGCATGAAACCCTAAATATGGGGAATCATATCTTCTTATCTGAGTAAGAGGGGCACTATTTGGGTCATTACATGTCTCAAGATTTAGCGAAAGATTAAAAGATAGTGTGGTTTGGGTGCATCTCGACATACAGTGGATCAATTTAATGGAATAGGTGAGGGCATTGGCGTGGGGGACATGGAGGGACGAGCTTCGATACCCAGGCTAAGGCATGTGGAATAAATGGGACATGTGGGCTATGGCTCAAGAAGAATACATAAACCATCAGAAGATGAGCTCGAGGGGTTGGTCGATAGGCTCGATGGTACCGGTTGCTAGAGACAAACCCTAACCCTATTCATGGAGAGTATATATATAAATGTAAAGCGAGGTTTTAGGGATTACCTGGAAAAGGATGATATGTGAATGAAAAGAGTGATATGTTGGAAGATAAATTCTCTAGTAAGTGCGGTATTTATTGATTGTATCACTAGACGTTTCCTACTCTCCTTGGCGATAAGAAAATGATAATAAAGATGGAGGGGAGCACTCTTATATAGACAAGGCATGAAATTCAAGATGACCAAAAGTGTTGGGAGGAACTTGACCGACGTTAAGTTAGCCCTATTGGAAAATATATTTGGAAGTGCTTCGGTCATACCAGGTGATTTGGTGAGAATCCTTCAGATAGCACCAGATTTAGTAATGGAAAGTGCTTCAGTCATATCGACAATGTTTGTAGAAACTCCTCCTATTGCAAGTCTTGCATGTCAACGGACTTGCAAGGAAGTTCATTGTTTGGCAATTTACTTTTTGGAGTTGTTTTGAGTAACTCCTCCAAGGTACCAGAGAAATTGAAGGTAATTTTGTCGATGAGGGGGAGAAGATTATTAGAGAAGTTGGAAAGAACTCCATTGATATACACCGAAGGAAATCACACAAATTCATCTGAAATTTCGAAAGAGTTCACGAGAACTCCTCAGACAAGCCAAAACTTACTCTTTAAAAAGAGTTAAGTATAAACCCGAAGCCAAACAAAAATTTCAAGATGAAACCATTTCATCATATAGACACAAGTAAAATTTAGTGTAGATCAATCATATGAGTAGTTTCCTCAGTAAGTCGAGAGGATTTCAAGTCAAATAAAGAGGGTTCCATTTTATCGGTTAAAAATTACTTTACTATAAAAAATTAAAAGAAAAGGGGAAGGTGTTGATGTCTTGCACAACACATTGGAAGGGGGTCAATATTGAGACATATGTTGTGTTAGTAAGACTTATCTCTATTGTTTTCAACATTTTGTTTTTGATAAAAAACCTCTATTTTTCCTTGGAATGGGTCAATAACCCAAGATATGTGCTAATAAGATGGGTGCTTGCTATTTTCAACACTGTTTTGATAAAAAAAAATCTTACTTTTCATTAGAATGGTGTATATACCCTAAGACAAGTTATGTTAGTAAGACTCGTCTTTACTATTTTTAACTTTTTTTTGGAAACAAATTCCCTTTCTCATTGGAATTGGGTCAATAGTGGAAGCAATGTTGTGCTAGTAAGACTCATCTTCACTATTTTCGAACTTGTTTTGATAAAAAAAAAATCTCACTTTTCATTAAAATAGGTCAATATGCCAAGACATGTTGTGCTAGTATGACTCATCTTCTGTATTGTCAACAACCTTTTTTCTGTTATAAAAAAACCCCATTTTTCATTGGAACATGGTCAATACCTAAAGACAAGTTGTGCAACTAAGACTTGTCTTCATTATTATTCAACCGTTTTTGATAAAATTCCCCATTCTTATTAGAATGGGATCAATACTAAGAGAGATTCATCTGGGCTATTTTCAACATTGTTTTGATAAAATTCCATATTTTTCATTGAATGGGGACAATACCCTGGACATGTTGTGCTAGCAAAGGCTTGTCCCTGTTATTTTAAACACTTTTTTTAAACAAAAATTCCCGCTTTTCATTGGAATGGATTTCATACTCCAAGACACGTTGTCTTAGTAAGCCTCATCTCTATTAATTTAAATATTTTTTTGATAAAAAAATTCCCTTTTTCTTTTGAATGGACCAATACCCTTTGTTGTGTAATACTAGTAAGACTCATCTTTACTATTTTCAACACTTTTTATTATAAAAAAATATCATTTTCATTGGAATAGGTCAATACAAGAAGATAAGTTTTGTTAGTAAGACTCATCTATGTTATTTTCAACTTTTTATTTTATTACAAAAGGTCCCCATTTCTCATTGGAATAGATCAATACCCCAAGACAAGTTGTGTATTTGTTTCCATGAAATACACTTTTGTGGGAAAACCATTGGGAAATTACCCTCATTTTGAGGATGGTACCCAAGGTAAAATAGATTCTATAGAATCTCAAAGTCATGTAAACAATATACTCATTTAAGAGCTCAACATATTACTTGCAGGAATTGAACCTGGGTAGGGAGGATAAAACTCCTCATCTCAACTACCTGAGCTAAACCTAATTAACTGAGACAAGTAGTGATAATAAGACTCATGTTGATCTAGGTGGATCATCTCACAATTTGATAGATTTCAAGTATTCAAAATAAAAAGTAAAGATTACAAAGTGGAAGAGCTCGTGATCAGCTTTCTGGTGACGTTCATTTTGGGAAAAACGGCCTCCAGATGACGAAGATATCAACAGTTGAAGTTTCATCAAAGATTGTTAAAATGGTGAAAAATGGTTGGAAATGGTTAAAAAATGTAATTTGGGGCAATGGAAATTGAACCCAAGACTTTAGGATAAGGCCACCATGACCCCATCGTTGGGAAAAAGAGGGGTGGTCAAGGGCTTAGCCCTTGACCTTGCCAACACCAAGGGCCCCCTTGGTATCTAAATGTTATTATAAACCATGCCATATGCCTCCACAAACTATGCCATATCAAATCACGCCATATATCGAAAGTCCATATATTACAAACCATATGCGACTTCATATAAATTATAACCATATAATATAACCAAAATCCAACCATATGTTATAACACGCCAAAGCTCAACCATATAATATAAACTATATGCCATAACATATATCCAAAATCGCGCCATACCATATCACATATGTGGTGGGAGGAGAAGCTCGTGGGTTTGACCCTGGGACTTCTGCCCCCCTAACCACCACATCTACCAATGTGCCACCGCCATGAGACGTGGCAAGAGGTGGCGAAATAACCTTAAAAGTTTTCGATTTTGGTGTGATTTGGGTGAGCATGTGGCCTATGGCCCATGCCCACCTTTTGGGTTTTTTTTCCATTATTTAAATGAACCATGGGCACGGATCTCGAGGGGGATTTTTTGCAGACAGAGACTGGCACGTGGACCGAGGTGTTTTTGCACAGTGACCGAGATGGTTTTTCACGTGGATTGATGTGGTTTTGCATGCAACTTGAGGTAGATTTGCACGCAAACTGAGGTGGTTTTGCATGCAAATCGAGGTGGTTTTGGATTTGCATGCATCCCGAGGCCATACTGACTGTACGGATCAGAGGCAGATTTTGGTAGTTGTGCCAAGAAGGGCACTCTGAGTCCAGTTCTGAAATATATTAAGTTTATACTCAAAAGTCTCGATTTTTTGCAAGGATTCCAGATCCAGCTTCAGTTTTT
>CBVK0101264190.1:0-13630 GCA_900067695.1 Picea abies | reverse complement strand
TCCGGTCTGCTGAGGAGCCGTTTTTGGGGGAGTTTTATACCCAAGAATTTTCCCATTTTTTTCTCTACGTGTTGAGGTGTAATGATTTCCCAATGACTAGGAAAATGGCCATGTGTTTTCCTCTTTTATTATCTGCGTTTCTTTTTCTACAATACCCACAAATTTCATCCACTAGGTCTACAAGTTGCCTGGGCCTTCACCCAATAGTTTTATTTTCCTTACCTCTACGTTTTGTTGTCTTGATTCACTTTCTCGGCAAGGTAAATCCGTTCTCAACATTTTTGGGGGAAGACACAACCTCTGTCAATTAATTAACTTTCCCAGAATTCATTTAGTCAGTTCGCTGCGAATTTTGGTGGAATACTTAACTCTGCACTTTAAAACAATTTTTTGGTCATCTAGTTAAGGCTCCATTGTTCTTCCTTGCCATTTCCTCCATATTGGATAGACTACGATCTCTTACCTTTGATAAAACATGGATTAAACTTTAAGTTGATGAACCTTCTGTACTTAACATTACCTTTTTGATATTTTAATTTCCTACTTGTGTAAATACTTCAACTTGGAAAAATAGGTAAGAGGTTGAGGAATTACATCCCAACCACCCCTAAATTTTTACTTGAAGTAATATTTCTAATGTTGTTGGAATACACAAATTTAATCTATTGTTTTATCCCTTAGAAATTAAAGAACATAATTACTCCCAATAATTATATCGACCCAACTACCTTTTTCTTGAATCAATGGATGGAATAAAAAACATTGACAACTCTATACATTGAATTTCAAGGCTTAAGTAGGTTCTCCTTATGACTAGAAGAGAGGACTACTTTCCCTAATGATGGATTTAGTAAACAATGCATATGAACTCATAATATTTACATATCAAATGAACTTATTGCTCCAAGTTCTACTTATAAAATCAATTGCATTGTTAATGGTATAATTATAACTTCTAAAGCATGAATAGACCATATTTTGACATGTAACACGTGACTTTACATGGTAATGTACCTATATCCCTTTTTCTTTCCAAATTTTACCTTGGGTAATTTACACCATGGTATAAAAGAAAGGTATGGATGGTCCTGTATGTAGTTTCTTCTTGCGCCGCTAAATATAAAATGAGTACATGTCTGAGTGAATTAATTCCCTTACATCCTGGAAGGAATGTTGATTCATGTCTAATTCACTAATCATATCACGCATGCACCTTGAAAATAATGTGGAGGTATTGTTTAATTTAGAAATTGATTAATCACGCGTCTTGAATTTCAATAGATTCTCTTTCGCACTAAACTATGATGATGTATGATTTCCTAAATGAAAAGAATAATTGTGCACATTGTAATGAAGTTGATGTATGATTATTTTAGTATGTATATCACGTGCGCACCTTGTAAATAATGTTGATTTATGGTTGACTTAAGTAATTGATTAATCACGCTCCTTGGAGTAAAGTAGATGTTTGTTTTTGTACCTTGAAAATAAAATAAAGTTGATTACACTACGTCTTAACTTATGTCTTTATGTGATTGAATTAGTATTTAAGTTTTGTTGTGCCATGGAATTTATGTTATGTTTGATGATTTATTAGAATTCTATTGCACCATTGATTATCGTTGATGTTGTTGATTTAGCATAGTTGGCTTTGTAATTGATTATGTTAGTGGGATGTAGACACCTCCTTGTTCCTCTGAACAGTCGCCAACCCTGAGACCTTAAATGGTCAAAATCAATTGGATCATGGGCTTGAGCATTGCTTATGTGTCTTGAAGGTCCTAACCTTGCAGGGTAGGTTGGGCAGGTAGTCATTTTAATATTATTTATATGGTTGATCATTTTTTATAAATTTTTTCAAGTTGATCGTGATGTGCTAAGAGACGACGTTATTTATGCTTGTGTGTCGCTATCATTTTTGTTGATGCGTTGAATGCGTCATTATTGATTTCAATGATGAGTAGATGGTAATGCTTTTACTTATGATGTTGATTTTGTGTTTCTATGATTTATATTGTTGACGTTAATTTCCTAATGATTTTTTTTTTTACCTTTTATGTTTTGATTTCCTAGTCGTAACGGAGGGGCCGTTACATATGGTATCAGAGCGGGTTCAACCCCACGACTTGGGATCATTACGCCTTCCACTGTATTAACACTTGATTAATTGAATTGTTTCCCAGGTAATCATGGTTAGAGGACACCGCAGAGATAGATGACGTGGTCCTAAGGGAGGAGGCGCGACGCCTCTAGTAGCATCCATGCCAGAGGGGTCTAACCCCTAAGGAGAAGAAAAATTCATTGGACAAGAGAATATTGTTGTGGAGTATGTGGTTGGGTTGATGTGGTCCTTTCAGAGGATGTCAGAGGCCTTGATTAACCATCTGGATAGAGATGAGGCTAGGGTGCTTGTACCCCCTAAGGGTCCACAGAGCACCCCAACTGGTACTGGTATCATCCATAGAGAACTCGATAAGGTCAAGTTTCCTGAGTTCTTGGGTTCCAATGATGGTGCAACCATCGAGGCATGGTTGGAGAAAATGGTGATGTGATTCACACTTCACAACTACACCTCCAACCTGAAAGTTCGCATGGTGGTCTTTTAGCTGAAATGGAGCGCTCTTCTATGGTGTAAGATGTTCCTACCACAACTGAACATGGTCGTCGAAGACGTGTCATGAAAAATGTTCGAGAAGAAGTTTCGAGAGAGGTATTTGTCTAAGGAATTCATTGAGCACCATCTCAATGTGTTCAACGCCTTACGACAGGGTGATTGTACAGTGCCCGAGTATGAGGCCCGATTCATGGAGCTGCTTAGGTATGCTCCACAAAAGAACACTGAGAAGCTCAAGGTCAAAACGTTTGTGTTCAGACTTAACGTCACCATTCGTGTGAAGGTGAGGATCCTAATTCCTTAGAAGTTGTATGATGTAGTCAAAAAGGCCCTCATAGATGAGGAAGAGATGATTAGCAGGAGATGGGGTAGGACTTCTGCAAAATTGATGGGACAGATGACATCTAGTGTGTAGCAGCATTAGACACCAGCTAGACATTCATCAGGGTTTTGAGCTACTCCGAGAGGATCTACATTCACGACACCACGGTGGCCTAAACCTCAACAACGGACTCCCTACATAGGACCACAACACCACCAAAAATGTCACCTATAGCAGCTGCATTTTAGGCCTATTCAACAGAACAGACCAGGGTTTCAAGTTGGTGGGCCATCAACTTCTACTTCGAGGACCAAGAGTACTAGACTAAAGTATAGATGTTAGACATGTAGAGAGCCACATTACTAGTGTGACTATTCAGTTGAGAGGGCTAGAGAAGTCGGGTCATCCAGACATAGTATAATAGGATATTTGGACAAGGCCCATCAGATTCATGCAGTGGTGAATAATCGCCAGGTCGAGCACCAGTATACTATGCTTGAGACATCAGGTACCATCGCTGACCAGACCTTTAGTATTTTGATATATCACAGTGCTACATAGAGATTTATTTATGGTGAAACACTAAAAATAATTAAGGTAAAGGTAGTCGAATAGGATGATTTTAGCTATGTGGAAATGGATTCGGTAGCTAAGTAGAAGGTTGGAGGAAAGGTTACAGAATGTAGCCTCAACCTAGGATATTTTGTAACAAATGCCAACCTATACATCACGATCTTAGAATATTATAACGTCATTATTAGTATGGAGTGGTTGGAATCTCATGATGCGATACTCAACTGTAAGACGAAAAGGTTGAGTTTGACTGATGAGAGACAAAGATGAGTGATTGTAGGAAGAAGCCAGGGAGTTTCCCTAAGGTTCATTTCTTCCCTACAACTATGGAAGAGAATTCATAGGGGATGCAATATATATGCAATCTTAGCATTGAAAAACAAGGGCATGGTAGAAGGACTAGAAAAATTTCTGGTAGTACGAGAATTTGCAGACGTATTCCCATAAGAGTTACCAGGTTTTTCGCTCGAAAGGGAATTGGAATTTACCATCAACTTAAAACTTAGAACTGAACCGATAGAAAGAACTCCTTATCGTATTTCGACCCCTGAGTTAGAGGAGTTGAAAATGCAACTGAAAGAGTTGTTGGACCTGGGAATTATACGTCCAAGTGTGTCACCTTGGGGTGCGCCTGTTATTTTCATACAGAAGAAGGATGAGTCATGGAGACTTTGTATTGACTACCATCAATTGAACAAGGAAATGATCAAGAACCAGTATCCACTGCCAAGAATAGACGATTTGTTTGACCAAATGAAAGGCATGATGGTGTTTTCGAAGATCGACTTGAGATCAGGATATCACCAGTTACGGATCAAGGAGGAAGACATTCCTATGATGGAATTCAAGACGAGGTTCGAGCATTACGAGTTTATCATTTTACCATTTGGACTGACAAACATTCTAGGGGTATTCATGAGCTTGATGAATGGGGCGTTCTGCGAATACTTGGATAAGTTTGTTCAAGTATTCATTGACGACATTTTCATATATTATCGGATGACAGAAGAACATGACAAACATTTGAGCTTGTTATTACAGTGTTTGTGAGAGAACAAATTATACAAGAAACTATTGAAATGCTCTTTTAATCAATCGAGGATTCATTACTTAGGGGATGTTATCTCTGGCAAAGGCATCGTTGTGGATCCAACGAAGGTGGAGGCTATTATGGAATGGCCTACACCGAAGAATGTACTAGAAGTACGTAGCTTCATGGGTTTAGATGAATATTATCGACGATTCGTTGAAGGTTTTTCGAGGATATAAAATTTGATCATGGAATTGCAGAAGAAAAACAAGAAGTTTGTATGGACCAAGAAATGTGCGGAATCATTTTGAAGGCTCAAGGAGTTTTTGACGATGATGCTGATACTAAAATTCCTCAACATGGATGAGGAATTCTTGGTATGCACAGACACATCCAAGGAAGGCTTAGGCAGAGTCTTGATGCAAGACAATTGAGTGATCACTTACATCTCAAGGAAATTAAGAAAGCATGAGGAGAACTAGGTGACGCATGATTTGGTGTTGTTGGACATTGTGTATTCCCTTAGAGTGTGGAGGCACTACCTGATTGGATGGAAATTTGAACTGAAAATAGACCATTGTGGTTTGCAGCACATTTTTACGCAAAGTGACTTGAACACGCGACAAAGGCGTTGGTCAGAACTGCTTAGCGAGTATGATTTTGAGATTACCTACATAAAATGAACAATGAATAGAGTGGCAGATGTGTTGAGTTAGAGACCACGCATATTTTCGGTGATACCTCTTCAAACGAATCTTCATGAAAATATTCTAACTATATAGCATGATGATGACTGGTATAAAGTGGTTAAGGAAAATATCGAACAAGACACCATGTTGGTACCAAAATTTGAGGGATTTATTGTGGAAAACGATGGATTAATGAGGTGTAATGATTGGATTTATGTACCACATAACGACGATTTGAGAAGTTTGATCTTAAAAAAATCTCATAGAGAAATGTACATGGCTCATCTAGGAGTCAGAAGATGAGGGTAGACCTTAAGCCCTTATTCTATTGGAAAGGAATGAAGGAAGACATAGTAAACTACGTGGTGAGATGTCTAGAATGTCAGCAAGTGAAGGATGAACATATAAATCCAGAAGGATTACTACAGCTACACGCTATTACAGAATCGAAATGGGAGGTCATTTCAATGGACTTTATTGTGGGATTGTCACCGACGACAAGGAGGCAAGACTCGATTTTCATTGTAATTGACACTTTGATGAAGAGTGCACATTTTATCCCTGTGCATATGACGTATCAGACACCATACATAGCTACATTTTTTATAAGTGATATTGTGATATTTCATGGCATGCCTAAAAGGATCATATCCGATCGAGGATCAGTGTGTACAAGACAATTTTTGACTAGTTTCCAAGAGGCCTTGGGAACCCAACTTAACTTTAGTACCGCGTATCACCCAGAGACAGATGGGAAGAAAGAAAGAGTGAACCAAATCTTGGAGGATATGTTGCATATGTATGTGATGGACTAACATAAGCATTGGGAAGAATTATTTCCACTGGTAGAATTTGTGTACAACAACAGTTATCAAAGCACTATTAAGATGGCACCAATCGAGTTTCTTTGTGGGAAATCGTGTCAGACGACTTTGAGCTAGGATCGACTTGAGGATAGGGTCTTGGTAGGACCAGAAGCAATCCAAGAAATGGAAGAAAAAATGAAAATGATAATACAAAGGATCAAAGAAGCGTAATATTGGTAGAAGAGTTATGCAGATGCACATAGTGTTGACCGTAGTTATGAATTTGGTGATCGAGTCTTCTTGCGGGTGAAACTGCACAAGAGTTCGATAAAGTTTGGAAAGGGTGATAAAATCTCTCCTAGGTTTGTGGGACCTTTCAAAGTCCTGGAAAGGAAAGGGCCCATGGCCTATCAACTAGCCTTTCCTAATTCTTTGAGGCGTATACACGATGTTTTTCATGTATCTGTTTTGAGACATTATCTTAGTGATCCTACATGTGTGATTGACATGAGTTCCTTCCAGGTGTCGAAAGAGGGTGCACTCATGGTGGAGACAATTTGCATTCTGGACCATCATATTCGATAGCTACGATGTTGAACAATCGATCAGGTCAAGGTCCAGTGGGACAATTATAGTCCAGACTCGGATACCTAGGAGGACACATATGATATGCACTAACAATTTTCCATTTTTGTTTGATAGTTAGACATTTAGATATTGTCAGATGCTTTATTTACTACATTTATATACTATGAAACTTTGGGATGAAGTTTAAAACAAGAGGGGGTGTATGTAACATCCTGCTCTTGTGAGCACATTTGATTGACTTATTCTTTGAGGACACTTATGTGCAAGTGATCCAGTTTTAGTATAGATTGGTAGTGGCCTCCGTTGTGATATTCTTCTTATAGGTTGTTAGGATGGCCATCTTAGAAAACCAATCAACCACCACAAAAAAATAGTCATTTACATTCTTGATTGAAGGAAAGCGCAACATGTAGTCCATTGATATGGATTCTCATGGCTTTTCAGGAGTAGGCAAAGGGGTGTACAGGCCTTTTTTATTAGTGGTTGGTTTGGCAATGGATCAGGAAGTGCAGGACCTGATATACTTGTATATGTCCTGGTGCAATTTCGGCCAATAGAAATTCTTCTGTAGTACTTCCATCATATTTTCCATGCCAAAATGTCCTTCCATATGAATGTAGTGAGCTTCCCAAATCATCTTCGCACGCTCGCTTGAAGGAACAAGAAGGTGGCTCAAATTGCATAATAGTCTATCCTGAAGATGGAATTTAGTGACAGTCGCACCTGTGCCTAGCATTTGTTAAGTGGTAGTGAAGTCAACATCGCTCTTGTAGAGTTGGGGCCACTCATATGCCTCATGGCCACATGAGTGGAGCACCATGGTTAAGGCTACAAATGGAGGTCGAATGAGGCAAACAATGACACAATTGGTGCTCCCTTTCTTATATTTGATGTTAATATGGAACTGTTGCAAGTATGTGGACCAATTTTGATGGTGTCCGTTCTGCAATTTTCCTTATGCTTGCATGAACTGCAAAGGCTTGTGATCAGTGTGGATGACTGTCTCCTTCCTGAGAATATAGTGCTTCCATTTTTGGTAGGATTGTACGATGAAATACATTTCTTTGTCATAGGTGGGGTACCTATAGATGACAGTTGATAGTTTCTCACTATGATATTCCATTGGATGACTATGCTGAGTCAGAACTGTGCCCACAACATAGTCTGAGGTATCGATCTCAATCTCAAAAGGTTGATTCAGATCGGGTAAGGATAGTACTAGAGCTGAGCACAAGTGATTTTCATATCATCGAATGCTTGTTTTTGTGACTTCCCCCACATGAAATTTTCCTTTTCATGACCACCCTTGATCACTTGGCTGAGGGCCCATGCAATATGGGGGAATCCGAACACGAACTTGCGATAGAAGTTGGAAAGTCCTAAGAAACTTTGAATCTTGATTAGTGTGGACAGGGTTGGCTAGTCATGAATGACTTGGATCTTGGATGGATCCACATGCACACCATGCTCATCAACAATGTAGCCTAGGTATTGGACCATGTTCATGTCAAAGGATCATTTTTCCAAGTTAACATATAGCTTGTGTTGCCGCAGAGTGTGAAGGACCTGTTGAATACGCTGCAAGTGTTCTGCCCAATTCTTGTTGAAGATGAAGATATCATCCAGATATACCACCACAAAAGAATTGGTGAAAGGCCACAATATATCATCCATCAATATCATGAAATTTTCTAGATCATTTGTCAAACCAAAGGTCATGACTATCCATTCGAAAATACCTTCTTTGGAATTGAAAGTAGTCTTCCATATATCAATTTGTTCTATTGGGACCTGGTGGTAGCCAGACTTTAGGTCAATCTTAATGAAAAACTTATCTCCCTTGAACTGGTCAAGAAGTTCATCAATTCAGGGAATTGGGTACCATTTCCTGACTGTGATTTTGTTTATGGCCCTGTAATCAATGCAGAGTTGCCAAGTCCCATCTTTCTTCTACACGAGTACGATTGGGCTCCCACAAGGTGAGGAGTTGTGTTAGGATTCGATCCTAACCCCTTTACGTGGTTCATTAGTTAATAGGATATGTTTTCTATTTAATAAATGTTGACATTAATAAAGAATAAGTCAATGTAAGAAGACCTAATAGAAGATTCCGCTTCTAGAAAGATCTTCCTCTAAAAGTTTCTTTAGAAGGTAGAACTAGTATAAATAAGAGTAGGAGGTATTGGATATTTAGTCTTGGATATTATTGTAATAGATCTCTTCTCTATGGTAGGTTTCCCCCTCAAAGATGCAAGTGAACATTGCTATCATAATAAAGTTTCTCTTTCTAGTGATTATTCTAGTGTTTTTCTGACATTTTCCTAGATATATCATTATTATTCTTTCATTGCTTGCTAGATATTTTATGTTCCACATAATATATTGTATCAAGAATATTTCAAGTGGTGTCAGAGCTCTTTCCAGGGCAAGACTTGTGGGATAATTTTGTTTTTCAAGGTATAGATGTATTTCAGTGTCTTTAATCTACAAAGATTTGTCGTTATGCGCATAAACCCGTAGTCGGGGAGTCATACATGAAATAAATACAAGTGGTTTTTAAGAACACATCTGTTGGCCACCCTTGTAACCCTTGTTGGCACCCCTTCAAGTGGTAGCGCAATAGATAACACATGTATACGGATCGACCTAGGAATCTTAAAGCCCTTCGTAGATAAACTGATTGGTCCCCTGACTGCTATAGTGTCACTGAAAAAAAAACTTGGGAAGTGACTCTCTAGTACCTGGGTAGTCAGGTAGTATGACTAGGGGTACAGTCTAGCCTCCTTAGTTGGTGCCCTGAGATATTGGTCCAAGTACTACTGTTGGACCCAACACATATATAAGAGAGCTATAGCACACACAAAACCATTGACTCTAGATTCCCTGCAAACCCTAACCCTTGGGAACATAACAGAGACATAAAATACAAGATCTAATGCAGTGCAACCTTGTCGTTTGCATTGGGGTTGCAAAATTACTACATCTTGTGTCCTGTTCATAATTTGGACATTCTGTCTCTGCATTATTTGAAGTATAACTCTGCGGGAGTTAAAAAATAAATATGAATGTCAGCACCCTTATTTGTGACCTGTCCCATTTCATTTCTCTCTTCATTCTGATCATAATGGTACCCTTCAATTTTAAGACTTTTTTTCATGCGGACCCAACCCCCTCTGGGATTCCTTTCTTGAGACATATCCCATTAGATTCCTCTTTGTGTCCTAATAAACTAGGTACCTATCATTTTTAAGCCCATTTTTTCCCCCTCCTGACACCCAAATTTCTACCTAAGCCTTCACCATGCCTACCACTCGCTCTGAGTCCCAAGACACCTTAGAGGATAGAATGTCCCACCTAGAACAACAAATTACAGACACCATGACTTCCGTCCACAATGAATTTACCTCATCCCTTGATGATCAAGTCAACAGATTGATGCAACTCTTTAGGGGTAATAATGTTGAGCCAAACCCCGAAGAACCTCACTCTTCTCATTATGAACATACTCAATCCTCTTGCTCCCCTTGGGGTTCTCCACCTTCTTGGACTAAGGTGCCCAAAGTTGACATGTATAAATTTGATGGTTCCAACCCAACCGAGTGGGTTTTTCAAATGGAACAATACTTCTCCCTTCATGATATTTGAGATGATGAGACCAAACTCCATGTAGGGGTTTTGGACTTGGATCAAGAACACTGACAATGGTGGCAATGGCATAAGAAATGTTATCTAGTACAACCCAATTGGAAAATGTTCTCCAAAGTTGTTTGTGCCCGCTTTGATCAAGAATCACAATTTTTGGGCCGACTCATTAAGTTGCACCAAACTGGCTCTGTCACAGACTTCATCACAACATTTGAATAGTTAGTTATTTGTATTGAGGGTTTATTGGATGAATTCTACCTGGAATGTTTTATCAGTGGTTTAAAAGAAGTTATCAAGGCTCATGTGAACATGCATCATCCTACTACCTAGGTGCAGGCCTGTCAATTAGCCAAGGAAGCATATACCATGCTACAAGTGCTATCCTTGAAGGCTCCATTTACCAACTGTCCTCACCTAGGGGATTCCCTTTCTTTGACCCAAACTTTGAAGGTCCAAAATGTCTCTCCCACTAAAATGATGGAATTTCGTAAGCTTTGCTACTATTGTGATGAAAAGTATTCACCAGGGCATAAATGTCGAGAACAAAATTTATTCCATATTGATTCCTCTACTTTCTCTTCTTATGACGAAAACCCATCAGATGAGGTTTCAGACCAAGAGGTGGCTCAACCAAGTGATCCTGTCGAAGATCCAGTTGTCACGCCTATGGAATCTATGGAACCAATCATCTTGCTTCATGCACTCTCAGGTATTTCGGTCCCACAGGCATTGAATATCAAAGGATACATTGAACATCTATAGGTTGTGGTGTTGATTGATAGTGGTAGCACCCATAATTTTATTCATCGCAGGCTAGCTGATGATCTCCATTGATTTTTCCTCCATGTTTCTAATTTTCAAATCCTCATCGCTATTGGTGGTACTATGAAGTGTGGGGGACACTATGAGAATTTCAAACTCCAAATGGGTGATTACCATGTGAAAACCCACATGTTCTCTATTTTCATGGGTGGTTGTGATATTGTATTAGGCGTGGAATGGATTCGCACTCTAGGGTCGATCACAATCGATTATCAAGAATTATATATGAGATTCACCCAAGACGCTCACCCCTATACTCTTTGGGGTCTCCAAGTAGGCTCTCCTGAAATCATCATCTCTCACAAGATGGAAAAACTCTTGAAGAAATGCCACCATGGTGTGATTGCTCAATTTAATGCCATCCAGGTCACTAAACAGGTTTCTCAGGTAGTTCCTCCTATCTTCCAACTCATCTTGGACAAATACCCCAAGATATTTGAGCTTCCTACAAACTTACCTCCTTCCAGGGGTGAGCATGATCACATCATCCCTCTCTTGTCGAGAAGTCAACCCCCCAATGTACATCCCTACAGATACCCCTTTTCTCAGAAAAATGAAATAGCAAAGATGGTACAGGAGTTACTAGAGGTGGGGATAATTCACCCTAGTACTAGCCCATATTCTTCACCAGTGGTGATGGTTTTAAAGAAAGAAGTTACTTGGCACATGTGCCCTGATTTTTTTTTCCTTGAATAAACTAACCATCAAAGATAAATTTCCCATTCCTATCATTGATGATTTGTTGGATGAATTACAAGGTGCATCTATATTCACCAAATTAAACCTTAGATCCGGTTATCACCAAATTCGGATGAAGGAGGCCGATATTCCGAATACTTCTTTTTGAACTCATGAGGGACAATATGAATTCTTGGTCATTCCTTTTGTCCTTTACATTGCTACATCCAACTTCCAAAGTCTCATGAATAAACTATTGAAACCTTACCTTCAGAAGTTTTTCTTGGTTTTCTTTGATGACATCGTCATTTATATCCGCACCTGGGAAAACCATCTTCTTCATGTTGAAAAAGTCCTTCACTTGCTATAGGAAAACCAATTGTTTGTCAAAAAGACCAAATGTTCATTTGTCGTCAATGAAGTGGAATACTTGGGGAACATTGATAGCAGAGATGGGGTAAAAGTGGACCCCAAAAAGATACAATCTATTCAATAATGGCCATGACCAGTGACCTTAAAGCACCTAAGGGGTTTTATGGGTCTCACCCACTATTACAGGAAATTTATCAACCATTATGGAAAAATTGCTAAGCCCTTGACTGACCTCCTTAGGAAGAATGCATTTCATTGGACACCTATTGCTGAGCAAGAATTCACAGAATTAAAAAGGGCCATGTGCACGAACCCTTTCCTAGTAGCTCCTAACTTCAACAAAACCTTTATAGTCAAATCAGATGCTTCAGGCATAGGTATAGGTGCAGTGCTCACCCAAGATGGTTGACCGTTGGTATTTACTAGCCAAGCATTGAGTGGTCACAACTTGGGTTGATCTACGTATGAAAAAGAAATGATGGCCATTCTCCATGTGGTGCACACCTGACGACCATACCTCTTGGGACATCATTTTCATATTAAAACATATCACCATAGCATGAAATATTTTTTGGATCAACGACTATCCTCCCCAGAACAAAATAAGTGGTTGAAAAACATGTGAAGTTATGATTATGAAATCATCTACAAAAAGGGAAAAAACAACATAGTAGCAGATGCATTTTCAGGAAAACATGAGGATGACAGCTCCCTCTTAGCGTTATCTTTCCCAGTCCCTGATTGGATTGAAGAAGTGCACCAAGAGTTGCTAACACACCAACCTACCTCTAAATTAATTCAGCGTTTTTAGGAGGACCCTAATCCTCCTACTGGATACACTTGGAAAGATAATATTCTTCAATATAAGGATCATCCGGTTCTCTCCCTTTTATTATTATTATGATTCTTTATTATTATTATGATCATTTACCACTTATCTCTTGATAAAATATTGTTTCCATTATAAACTAATCTTTAAATGATTCAACAACTTTATTATAAATAACACATTTATCATTTATGAAAAATTAACTCTAATAATGTTTAGATGAATACCATTTTTTTTTTTTTTATTTACTTTGAGATAGAACAACTTACCCTATGAGCATCAATAATTTTTTTCCCTTTCCCATAATTATAATTGAGTGTCATCGATTAAAGTCTATTGAAATGGATTAGTTTATACCTTGGAGCTTTTTTATATTAATTTTATTTAAAATATATATAATTTTTAAATCAATTTTAATTAAAATTTGATATAAAAATATATATTTAATACTTGATATTGAGTTTGCAACTCAAATTCTTTTGGTGGTAAGATTTGAATATGTCTAATATGACAACTCTTTGTCTTTTTTATACAACTATCTTTGTCTTTTAAATAATAATTTATGTTTATTTAAAAAAATTAATTTATTTTATTAAAATTAAAATTTGATATAAAAATATATATTTAATACTTGATATTGAGTTTGCAACTCAAA
This sequence comes from Picea abies, assembly GCA_900067695.1. NCBI lineage: Eukaryota > Viridiplantae > Streptophyta > Pinopsida > Pinales > Pinaceae > Picea > Picea abies. The sequence goes on along the minus strand of CBVK0101264190.1, from coordinate 7 downwards.
TTCTTTT
>CBVK0101264189.1:0-12569 GCA_900067695.1 Picea abies | reverse complement strand
ATATATATATATATATATATATATATATATATAATTTATTTTTTTATTTTATATTTTTTAGAATTTTATCTTATATTTTTTAAAATTTTAGATGGTTGATAGGATTAACACATCATAGATTAATTAGTAAGAGAAGATGTAGTTTAAACGTTTTAAGTTTTTATTTTTTTTTTCAATGGGTTTTGTCCAAAATTTTATGAGAAATTTAGAAAATTGTAAATTTTAGTGGTTGAAATTACATATTCTGGGTGCCTTCCAGAATTTTAAATGTGATGAATTGATTTATGCATTCAAAAATACAATTTCTGCATCCAAAAAAAACACAATTTATATATCCTAAAACAAAAACCCCTTTCAACGATTAGTTTGATTCTAGTGGTTTCTTAATTTAACCGTTTGTTTTAGCCAATTAACTTGTTTACATATATTTATTGTTCTTTACCTTAAACACTTTGACTCTATAACTCTTTTTTGTTTTTTACACGATAATTTGTATAGACTACATATTTTTACCTTGCTACCTTAACTTATAGTGACAGTTTTTCATTTTTTAAAATAAAATGCACTTAATATCATATTGATAAACATTTTATTAAAAATAATATATTTAATATTACAAAACATTTTATTAGAAAGGTAATATATTAATGTATTATTAATAATTAACTTAAAAGTCACCACTCTTACCCTAAATATTTTATGTTCTGCACTTATTTTTAAAATCTATAAAAGCATGGAGTTATTTTCATCACAATTATTTGTGATTATTATTTATTATTGATTTTAATTATTATATAATATATTATCACTATGTAATGTAAACTTATGTATATAATATGTTTTTTTTTCATTAAAATAATATATATACATAAATTTACATATATTATATTTTTTTTAAAGATGTTTTTTTTTATCAAAGCATAATTAAGAGAATGTTATGTTTATGCTTTAATTGCATTGTTTTCATTTCATAAATTACTCTTGATGTTGATGTTATGCTAGTTGAGAAAATGATATGACAATACCTTTGAAGTGTTAAACAATACCGTTGCATTATGAAGGGGTTAATCCACTCTAAATTGATTCTCTTTGAAGTTATAGGGTGGGACATTTGATTTATATGGTGGGACATTTTATTATGATTTTTTTAATTGCAATCATGAATATGTTTTTAAAAATTAGTCCGATATTTACAAGTTTCAATGAATCTATAGATGTTGCCTTATCAATTGATGTGATAAGTTTTATAAATTCAACTAGATCAATTAACACTTCTCTATCAAGTGTTGGAATACAAGTTTTTTTTTCTTTTATTTTTTATTTTTTTATTTTGTTAAATAAGATTTAATTATGAATTTTTAGAAGGTTGAATTATTTCTTAATTGTTGTTTGATAAAAAAAATTATCTAATTTTGTTGTTGAAATTTTGATTTAAAAAAAAAAATTCAAATTACTCATAGTATTATTCGTATCTTTTTATTTCACATTTTAATTAATCAATTTATTTAGAGAAGATTTTATTTTTAAGTTGTAAATCAATATGGATAAAATATTCCTTAAAATAATTCACTTTGAGTTACATAAAATCTTGATTTAGTTGTTCATGTAATCACCATAGTCTTACAAATTTAATTGATATCTTTCTTTCATAAATTGGTATTAAATGGGTATAGAAGTGTGATGGCCCTACTTGAAAATAATATGCACTTATTAGTCCCTACAATAGGCATAGAGGGACTATAGCGATCGATAATTCGTTGACTTCATATTAGTTTGTCCTTTGACTATAAATATTTGCATATTATCTATTGTTGGAACTCGGGAACTGAAAACATCGATTTTTATATAATAAAATGTATCATATTTGTCATGATCTGATTGGACAATGGAATGGAGGTCTTATTGTCGGCTTCACTATTCCCAATGTTATATATGTTGGCATATCCAAAGTATTTGATCGTATATGGTCTTTTTGAATCATATATTTTCTTATGCATTGGTCGAAGGTGGATTAATGCTAGCATTAGTTCGAATGTTTGGTTTAGCATTTTCTGCTAGGTAAATTTATGGCAATGTTTGATATGATGGCATATCCAAAGTTTGGCCTTCGAATACATTCTCTATTGTTCGAACTATTGTTACATAAATTATAATAAATTTTTGGGATACATCAGAGACCTGCCACATTGCATTTGTTTCTTAAATGTTTATAGAGCATTTCTGATAGACTTAAATGTTTACCTAACAGGGTTGACAGTGTTGAATGTTTACTTAGCAGGCTTGTTACAATACATTTTCTTCCGTTTTATTTATTTATATGTTTCAGCACCATCGTTGGTTCACTGGTTCATGCTTCTTTTTTTTATCTCCATTGATTTCTTAATTGCATGTTGTTGTTGTTCTTGTTTGGTTGTTCGTGTTGTTGCAGTTTGCACGTTTAGGGTTTTGCAACCACGATTGGAACTGCGTCATTCCTGGTGGACTAGTTGATGCTTGCTTGTTTGTTCGTTGTGTGTTGTTTATTGTTGTTTGATTCGACTTTGAAGGGTTCAGGTCCTGCGGCTACAGTTGGGCCTTTTGGTGCTTCTTAACTAGGTTGTTATTTGCTGCTTGTTCTTGTTTGTCTAGGGTTTGCAATGTTGGGATGTTGCATCTGTAGTTGGATCTATTGTTACATTATTTTGCAGTGGACTCTCCATAAAATAATATTAAGATAAAATAACATACAAAAAAAATTGCAGTGGATGTAAATTGCATCTCTTATGTGTTGAACCAGAGTTTGTCAGCCTCAAACTATATTTCATAGTTGGCAATGCTTTGAAAATCATCAAACGTTGCTTTTAAATACTTGTTTCCATTTCTCTCTGTCATCAAAGAGTTTCGCTTTAGCATGCCTTCGTTCCAATGGTCCTGGTCATGGACATGTAAGACAACTTAGAGATGTGATTGAGGCCCAAATTAAACAAGAGAGACTAGTTTTATGTGACGTGAGCTTTGAATATAAAAAAACTCTATTATCCAACAAAAACTCAGAGAGGAGGAAAAAAAAAGAACAAGTACCTTCTCGTTGGTGTTCTCCCTGTATTGGATGCTTTGGTTGGTTGAAAAGGCCACCTGGAGATTTTTTTGTTGAACTTTTTTGTTTTCTTGCTGGGATTTGTAATGGATTTTCAGGTCACGTGCAAAATACTTCTTCATTGAAGTACATAGTTTCTTCCAACAACACAGATTTGGCAAGTGTATCGATTTCTGCAGATCGCGCAAGAATTTCTCTTCCTCAGGGGCATCGCACTTACCGTGGCTTGAAAAATGGTCTTTGATGTTCGTAAACGATGTGAAATATTACTCAATTTGCGAATGTAACCAGAGGCGGGTAACATAAACTGTATGGGTGGATAAAATGACATATTATCACTACAAAAGTTTCTATTTCAAAGTTTGTTGAGCTACTTCTGGGTGTGGTAACCGACTTGATAGAAAGTCATGTTCTTTGTCAAAGTTTGTTTGGTTTCCTCTGGATGTAGTTGCGGACTCCACATATTTGGCGTCACCTCTGAACATTCCAAACCTTTCTGTGGTCCACCATATTTGCCACCGCTATGATGAAATATATATTTTGATGCGATCTGCAACATTTGATACACTTTCCAGATCTGTGTTGATGCATTTTGCAGCATTTGATACACTTGCTAGACCTGTGCTGCCCGAAGAAGCCATGTACTTCAACAGAATAACATTTTGCAGCTGGCTTGCACGTTCCTTCCAATTTACTGTAATAAAACAAGAAGTTCAACATACAAATCTTCAGGCAGGCTTTTCAACCAAACAAATGATCGAATACAGGGAGAATAGAAGTCAAAACATACTTGAATTTTTTTCCTGTCCCATAGCTAATGTCACATAAAACGAATCCATCGAATTTAAATTTGTCCTGGATCTCATTTCTAAGTTGTCTCAGATGTCAATGGTTAGGAACATTGCAAGGAAATCACCTTAAACCCCAAGTTTTCGACGACGGAGGGAAATTAATACTTGACAAACAATGGAATGTTGAATAACTAGGCATTGCAAGCATGCCATATTTGGAAGAGACAAGCTATTCACAAAACTGGGATAGATCTATTTGGTAGCACCAATTAAGTCCAAGACCGGAAATTGATATTCAACTCGTTTTTTACAATTAAAGGATTTGATCGTCAAGCAAATTGTCAACAAGCTTCATCAATGTACATATTTTTTCTGGTCGGCAGCAAGCCAAATCGCAATCATTGTGGAAAATAATCTCAATTGTATTTTGTAACCCATATTATTTGAATATAGAATAATTGCGGGTTTTTTTTTAAGTGTTTTCCAATCTCTGGTATTTATTTTCATTTTATTTTGTAGATTTTTTCCCTGTGTGTCTTTAAACATGGACGACAATATTTTCTTTCTTCTCATCACTACTTCAATTTAAATAAAGGCTACTTTTTTCGTTGCTTATATTTTACATTGAAGAATAATTTTTCATGGGCCATACTTATGTGGCACAGGCCCTATACTTAAATAAAGAAATTGGAGGACCCGTCCTGCTTTCATTCTTCGGGTCCCATAAATAGAATGAATTAATGACTTACAACAAGGCATCTCAAGTGTTGACGCAATGTTCCTGTTCAATATCTTGCATATATTGCAGCTTCTTCTAATGGAATAAATATAAAAACTTCCTCTTGGGCAAAGCTTGGTCAATTATTTGGCCACCGAGTCCCAGGTTTGCGGTATTCAACAACCATGTTTCATGTTTCGTCATATACATATTGCAACCAAAGAGCTTATGTGATCTACAATTTATGCTTTAACTAGTGATAGCTCAGCAGGGATTCGAAAATCTTGGCATTAATAAAGGAACGACTGAAGCTGCCTTAATTACTTAAATCACACCAAATTTTCATTACATTTAATTAAATGTAGATATTAATGTTTATGGAGAGTCGACGTTTGGTCATGTCATTGCAAGGAATACAAGATGAATAGATGATAAGGAGTTTATCTCGTTGAAACCACAATGCAAATTCATGTTTCTTGTTGCGTTATATACATCTTGCAGTCAAAACTTTTGTGGTTTCAACGAAATTTGCTAACCAAAGAGAATCCTACAAATTGGGAGATCATTTGCATTTGAAACATAAACAATCCATTGATATATATTAGTATGGATACTATTCAAATAAATACCAAAACTTTCTCCAATAATACATATTAGTATGAATACTATTAAAATATATATCAAACCTTTCTCTTGGCCAATACTTAGCCAATTATCTGGACACCAGGCCCTGGGTTGGAGATATCTAGCACCTATGTCCCTTGTTTGGTCATATACATCTTGCAGCCAAAGAACTTCAGTGATCTGTAGTTTATGCTTTTACTAGTAAGAACCCACCAGGGGTTCAAAAACATTTCCATTGATAAACGGAAAAAAAGGTTTTTCGACTACCAGATACTTATCCCTTTTCTCCTTTTCGTTTTCTCATCCATTATCGCTTTCTAGTTTTATACTTAGTCATCTTTCTATGATCAATGGTTGCAAGGTTCATGGGATGACATATCTTCATATCCATCTGTATCTTCACATGATGAATTCAACCGACCGTTGTTACTTTGCATACTTAGTTAGTTTTATGGCCGCGGTTTCCAGGCTGGCGCATACGAACTCACCTTTTCTTCTTCTCACCTGTTATCTCTTTTTGGATATATACTTAGTCTCCTTTCTATGATATATGGTTCTAGGGTTGGTGGGCTAACATGTCTTCATCTCCATCTATATCCTCACATGACGAATCCGATCGATCGTTGTTCCTTTCCATACTTAGCCAATTTGATGGTTTTCATTGCCGGATTGGTGCTTATGAACTCAACTGTTTATTTTTCTATTATATACATCTTGAACTCGAAACATCTGTGATCTACAATTCCACCACGGGTTCCTCATATACATTAAATTCGTTCAAAGTATATGTCGTTTCCTTCCAACCCCACCAACTTTGCATCCTTCCTGATATACATTTAATATGCTCTTACTAGTGACAACTGGACACACTGGTATGAAAGAATTGGTGCCTGCTGATCCACTATATACAAATTGACAACCGGACTCTGACATTGTTCCCTCTTCCATGTTGCACATTATGCATTGAAATGTTTCGAACTATACAATTTGGCCATCGGGGCCCTGCGTCCTCTAGAGAAACCTTGTGACCGTATTTTGGATCATCGCGTTGGTGGGTTGACAAAAATTCCAAGTCCTAGTCACTGTTTCCTATTCTGCCCATCCCCATACTTATTTCCAGATATGAAACACCAAAGGTTTAATACTAGAATGACATCATGCAACAAGCGTAAAAAAATCATCATTAATAAGAAAAATTCGAAACAACCAACCATCCCTAGAGAACTTGTCTATAAACATGCAAAGAAGATCTTGCTTAGCAAAAGCAAGTCCTAGACATCATTTATGTGTTCCATACTTGAACACATTTTCCATTGAGGGTTACCAGATTGACGGCCTCAAAATTGTGTTTCAAATTTTTGGCGAGTTGCAAAGAGTGCCCAGAGTTCCGCAATATACAATTTGTCCACAGGAATGTATAAAAACTCTTAATTCTCTTCCCCCCCCTCTATTATCCCTTTCTGGTTCTATATTTAGTCGCATCTATATGATCACGGCCTCATGGATTCGTAAATTGGAAACTCTTTATCTATATATTCACACCATGAGCTCGATCGATTGCGGTCCCTTTCGATACTTATCCAATTTTGTAATCACTGGGTCTCGAGTTTCCAATATCCAACACCTATGTCCCCTATTCCCTCATATACATCTTGCACCCAAAGAACTTTCATGATCTGCAATTTATGCCTTTACTGGTGAGAACTCAGCAGGGGTTCGAAAGGATTTGCATTAATAAGAAAACAATAGATGTTCTTCTGTGAGATACTTAGTGTTTCTTTCATTGTCTTCTTCCCGTGTATTATCACTTTCTAGTTATATACTTAGTTGCCTTTCTATGATCGTGGGTTCCAACATTGGCGTCTTGACATATCTTCATCTCCATATATATCCTCACATGAGGAATTCAACAGACTGCTACTCCTTTTCATACTTAGTCAATTTTATGCCTGCAGTTGTTGGGTTGGTGCTTTTGAACTCTACTGCTTCTTGTTTCATGATATACATTTTCCACTCAAAATTTTCGTGATCTACAATTCCACTGTGGACTCCGTCCTTTTTCCCTTTTCTTCTTCCCTTTTATTATGGGACTATAAAGTATGGACATGAGATTTTATAAAGCATGTACAAAGTCTGGATTCCATACGTAGCCACTTTTTAGATTGCAGGTTCTTGGAGGGTGGGCTCAAAATTGTCCTCCATTATTTTGTGCCCTGCAAATAGCACCCAAAATTCCACGATATAAAAATTGAATGAAGAATTACCAGAATTTCGCATTCCATACGAATCCAACCGTCTATTGTTCCTTTTCATACTTAGTCAATTTTATGTCTGCGGTTGTCGGGTTGGTTCTTTCGAACTCTGTTGCTTCTTGTTCCGTGATATACATTTTCCACTCAAAATTTCTATGATCTACAATTCCACCGTAGACTCCTTCGTCCTTTTCCCCTTTTTTCCTTCCTATGTATTATGGGACTATAGAGTATGGACATAAGATTTTATAGAGCATGTACGAACTCCACATTCCATACGTAGAAACTTTTTGGATCGTGGTTTGTCGGGTGGGAAGGCTCAAAATTGGGCCTCCATTGTTCCGTTCCCTACAAATAGCACCTAGAATTTCACGATATACAAATTGGCAAGCAGACCTGTAGGCTGGTTGGCTCAACATTGCACTTATTTTCAATACTAAATTAGCTCTTACTAGTGACAACTAGACACACTGGTACTAAATAGTTAGCATCATACCCTCCGCAATATAGAAATTGACTAAGGCTTCTGACATCGTCCTCTCTTCCGTGTCACAGATTATGCATTCAAATGTCCTGATTGATACAATTTGAACGTTGGGGCCTCGCATCTTCTAGAGAGACCTTGTCAGCCTGTTTTGGATCCTCATGTTGTCGGGTTCACAAAATGTCCAATACTTGGATACTGTTTCGGGTTGGTCCTTTCGAATTCTGCTGGTTCTTCTTCCGTAATATACATCTTACACTCTAAATTTCCGTTCTCTACAATTCCACCGCGCACTCATCCCTTTTCCCCTGTTATCGCCTTCTGGTTATATACTTAGACACCTTTCTATGATCGCGGGTACCAGTTTTGTCAAGCTGACATATATTCATTTCCATCTATATCCTCACATGATGAATCTGATTGACCAATGTTCCTTTCCTTACTTAGCCAATTTTATGGCCGTGCTTGCCGGGTTGGCGCTTTCAAAATCTGTTGCTTCTTGTTCCGTGACATACATCTTGAAATAAAAAATTTCGTCATCTACAATTCGACCATGGATTCCTCGAACTCGCAAGCTTCATTCTACCATGGTTCAGAAATGTTTCAAAGTATCTGTCGCTGCCTTCCATCCCCACTAACTTCCTGTCATTCCTAATATACATTGGTTGTGCTCTTACTAGTGAGAACTGAACACAATGGTATGAAATAGTTGGCATCTGGCCCTCCGCAATATACAAATTGACTTTCGGGTTCACATCTTGTATTCAAAATTTCTATGATCTATAATTCCACCACAGACTCCTTAGTCCTGTTTCCCTTTTCTTCTTCCCATGTATTATGTCTTTCTGGTTATATACGTAGTCGGCTTTCTATGATCTCGGGTTCCAGCGATGGCGGGCTGGAATATCTTTATCTCCATCTATATAATCACATAATGAATCCAATCGATCATTGTTGCTTTCCATACTTAGCCAATTATATGGTTGCGATTACCGGGTTGGCAGTTTCAAACTCTACTACTTCTTGTTCCGTGATGTACATCTTGCACTCAAAACTTCTGTGATCTACAATTCCATCATGACTCCTTCAAAGTATATGTCGCTGCCTTCCATCCCCACTAACCTCTTGTCCTTCCTAATATACATTAGTTATGCTTTTACTAGTGACAACTACACATACCGATACGAAACAGTTTGCATCCACCCCTCTGCAATATACAAATTGACTACCGGGTTCTAACATCATCCCCTATTCCATGTTACAGATTATGCATAGAAATGTTTTGTTAGCATCAGAAGTCACCACTGGATTGCAACAGAGGTAAGTGCGATGCCCATCAGGTTTTAGGTGGATGTTGGTTTAAATGGTGGTGGTCAATGGACAAAACTCAACACTAGAATGATGTTACAACATAGAACTGGACAAGAAATGCACAGGGAAGTGAGGCCACATTAAATTCAGCCAGTGAGTTGAGTTTTAAAGCGAGTAGAGGGAAGACTTGAGGAGAAGACAAACGAAACGGCTATGGGCATCCGGCTTTCCAACAACTTCGAGGGGAAAAACTTAGGCTCGATGATGTTCTTGAAACCAAATTTCAAACACTAAAATGTGTCTACAAAGGACACAGTTACAGCTATAGTATGATCAAACCTCCATCATCCTACAACTGCAACAGATCGACTGGATCCTCCAATTCCGAGCCATTCCATGCGAGAGGGAAAAAGATAACAAGGAGAGCTGATTAAAACTAGTCACTATGCTAGTGTAATCAAAACTACATTAAAATAGCATAACAACCCATGAATGGATCCTCCAATTCCGAGTGTCTTAACACAATGTTTACAGAGAGATGGAAAAAATCTGACTTCTATTAACTGAAAGTCTCAAATCGATTACACAACCAGGCATAACTATGGTGTTAAAACATATTACAAAATGGGAGCTCTGCTCAACCAAAGACCACTACAAAATGACAGAACCCCATACATATACTCAGAAAATTTGTAATCAACAGCAGAGGTGTGCTCAGTTTTCCATGGCACAACATCTTCTCAGTTAGATTGGGCCGAAACTCCTTTGTCAGACGTAGCCTTAACTTGGCATGGGCTTCGCAAGAAATTTTATGACAGGGCGACCTTGGGCATAATGCTCTACCTTTTGGCCAGTCTTTTTTGGATTTTGATCCATGGCTGAGCTGAAGCTTCAACTACCAGCACCCACCTCCATTAATTGCTCCGTTGGGATTAGAGGAGGCCGAGACGATTTGGCACCTGGAGAACATGGTGACCCCTTCTCTATAGCTAACTGACATTTTGGCCCTTTTCATGGCTCTTTCTGCTGCTCCACCTGACCTCGGGCTAAGACCATGGGACAAAAATAACCTCCCAAGGTGTTTCAGGACTTCTTCTTTCGGGGATTTTTACTCCCCCTGCCTTCAAATTTCTCAGTGCCCAAACTCGCGAAACAAACCTCTATAGCATTTCGGGGATTCTCCCACTAGGATTTCTCATTCCTCTTCCTCCAAAATCCCTGACACCAGATCCTATGAAGTTCTCAAATACTGCCACCTGTCCCCAAGGTTCAACGATCCAAATCTTCTTTCATCGGATGGCTACGATCACTTGTCGCTCAATGAGTGCTTAAACTCAATTGGCCCCCACTTTCTAGCCATGATACCTTGTGACCGGGCACAAGGACCATGGGACCAACCCAATGGCATTTTTTCATTTCAAAAAAGAATGCAGCTAGTTACTGAAGCCCGGGAAACATCGCAAAATTTAGTTTCCTTCGGAAAGAAGGAAAATGATTTTATTGAACATTTGGAGGTGAATTTAAAAAATGATCAATGTTTCTATGCAGAGGTACTGACCCATTTTTCCAACCATGCTGTCAACACATCAGAACTGAAAAGAAGACAAGAGAAAATCCCCTCCCCAAAGCGGACCAAAAAAGTAAAAGAATGCTAGCAAAAGAAAGTTAAGAACCTGGAGCTCATTGTCGAATCATGTAAACAAGCCATATCATAAAAGGAAGATTTTTTCACAAGCCTGATCCAAATAAACTTAGCGGGAAGTGCCAACAAGGTTCAATACCCAAACTTAATTCTCAAATCCTTGTCAATCACCAAAGAAGCCTTCCATGAACAACCTGATATTTTAAAGGGGTTGTCTTTCAAAAAGTTTTACGACATAGTTGAACATCGTGTAGATGAGTGCAAGCGTTGGGTACTGGACTATGTGGCATACAATGAAGAAATTGAATAGAGTCTGCATAGTATTTCAATGGATCTAAGGAAATTAGAAAATGACCTTTATGACATAGAAATCCAGGATGAAATCAACATGGCCCCCATGAGAAGCTACATTGAAGAATGGTTCCAATAGAGAATGGACAACCTCGTCCAGAAAGGGAAACAACTGGTCGATGGGACTCCACTAACCATCGACGACAACAAAAAAAACACATCGGATTCATAGTAAGTCTATACTAGCATCTTGTTTCCTTTATCAATCCAATTTAAGTCTATACTATCATCATGTTTTCGTTATCAATCTAGTTATTACCTCTTTAAATAGAAAATTGTAACCAAAGACTCATAACTTCCAATTTCTTCTTTCCAGGTCTTCCTCTCTACCATTGCACACTTCTTCTTTCGACATTCCTAATTCTTGTACTTATTTCATTTTATGGTCCGCGGGAGCCCCACTCCTAGTATATATGACAAACGCATTTAAATTTCCATAAATATGTAACAGACATTATTAATTTTTGATAAATTTCAAAGAAAATTAATTCAGAATGCCTTTATTGTATGCTAAATTTTGGGTGTCCAGGAACCTTTGTTGTTTGTTCCAAAGAAAACTAATTCGGGAATGCTACATTTTTTGTGTCCTATAGTATGCTAATTTTGTTTTGTTTGGGAACCATTGTTGATATAACAGATGTTACTACTTTCAAAGAAAACTAATTCGATAATGCCTTTGTTGCACGACGTTGTTACTATTCTATTTTTTTAAAGAAAACTAATTTGGAAATGCTATTTTTTTTGTGTTTTTGTCCACGAACCTATGTAACAGACGTTATTAGTATTCTATTGTATGCTACATTTTTTTTTTCCATGAACATTTTAAATGTTCTTGTAACAAATGTTCTTACTATGAACCTTATTATTATTGTACACTAATTTTTTTTTGTCCAGGCTCCTTTTAAATCTTTCCTGTACTATCAAACTTAGATACTAGGAACCTTTGTTGATATACCAGACATTAATACTTTTTGATAAATTTCAAATTAAACTAATTCAGGAATACTAAAGTCTGCATGGATACCACATGTGCTTCAACTTGCTACACATGTGTCTGTACTCGGTCACATTTATTCCCATTCCAACCTGGAAGGGACTACGCTTCCATGCAACACTTGTTCATCTAGTTCCACTTAAGCTTTATAATGTTCAAATAATATAAAATAAAGTTACTTAAAAGGACTTCAATTAAATAGTTTTTCATAAATCTTTATAATCTTAAATTGAATTGAAGTCATTTAAAAACTTTCAAAATCATTTATTTTTCTATCCATATATATATATATATATATATATATATATATATATATATATATATAT
>CBVK0101264188.1:0-18612 GCA_900067695.1 Picea abies | reverse complement strand
AGCTTGCCTTTGGTGGAGGATTGAAGTGGTGGAGACCCAGTTGGAAGGAACTTGGTTTCTTGGTTTCGAACTGTACCGACACCGAAGTCTGTAATGTTGTCACTTTTGCTGATCAATTATTAATAGAAATACTCCTTTCCCATCCTATTGGTATCATGCAAATATATGATTATTATCCATGGACATGTTTGTAATGTTTATTAAGGGATTATGTTATCTAATGTGCTAACCCATTTATACTATCACCATGTACTTTTTATGCTCCTTTGTTAAGAACTTATTGTAGGTATAAATCTTTGGGTCGAAGTGCTCAATGGTGGAACATCATCGAACGTTGGATCGAGGTAGGAATCTTTCTTATATTGCACATTAGTTTATATAACATACAATGGAATTGAGTTGATTTTTGCAGCCATACCTATCTATTGTGGTTTACCCTTGTCCATAGAGATTTTTTCCCTCATAACAGAATTGGCGACTCCACTGGGGAGAGATATTCCTTCTAAGGGTTGAAGTACTTTTTCTTCTTGCATTGCTCTTTTTCCTTTGTCTTTCTTGTCATATCATTGCTTGACAGATTCTGTTCACTCTAGGTCTGAGTTTTCAGCCTTTTTACCCTTGTCTGGCCTTATTTTCAAGCCTCTATGTGCCCTATTGCCTTGACAGTCGCGTACACACACATGTTGTCTCACTACCAGATGTGTGTATGCGCCATGTTTCCCTGAACAGTCACGTATACCACTTTCCCTTGCTTGTTTTCTTGGTTTAGTGACTGTTGGGTGAGATTTGATGATTGTTGAGCCTTCTTAAGTCTCTGTACTGCCTGTTGAGCTTCTCTAGGTTGACAGGAAACCTGTTGGGAGTTGAATTTTTGGGTGTAGTATTTCTCATTGTTTTTCATTTTTGGTTTGTCCTTGAACCCTGGGTTGTTTGCTTGGCTGCTTGATATTCTGCTTGAAGTTATTTTGGTTATACATAGTAGAATTTATATATCAGGTTGCTTTTCAGTCCATGCATGTTCTCTTTAATATATTGAAAGTACAAAAAAATAGGCATTTTGCATTGGTTAGCATTTTTGTCTTTGAACCTTTATCATTATCTTAGTGCATTTAGCGAAAGATTGCATTTTACTTCTGAATTGCAAAGTTGAGATTGAAAATTGCACTGTTTTTATTAACATGTCATTCATTGAAAAGTTAAAGATAGACTTTGCATTATATTCATAACTATCTTCTTGCAGAGTCATAACATCATGAGTTTCGCTTCCATACCCTTTTGAGTAATCACGACCAATAAAATTTACGCTTTAAACTAAAATTTATTAGTCGTGATTTCATTTTTAGGGTGCACAAACTAGTCTAGGATTTAGTGCCTTGGAATAGGATTTTGTGAGTAAACTTCTCCAAGGCAATAAAATCAACAAATGTGTCTAAGATAGGGAGTTGAGAAGTCCATCGTATAATTGGTAAGATCAGGAGGCTCCACTCACACCGAAGTTAATCACGAGGTCATGTGAAGTTATTTGAAGGGATAACCCCTGGATACCCACCTAGCGTCAGAGATGTTTCTGTGGATTTATTCATATTTGGGGATCTTGCTAGTACCCATACCTTTGTGAGAGGCGGTGATTTCAAGGTTTTGGGCTTTGCTACCCTGCCCATACGGTGATCCATACTTATGACTGCTCGCATGTGCATTGGTTATAAAGTGGTTTATTAGTTGCTTGACTTAGGTATCTCATAGGTTACTTGGAGGGGTTATTCTGCTTGTACCCTGGGTCAGATAGGGGTCAGATAACACACAACCTTTATGGAGGATTACCTCTCCGGGGGGATTTGACCGACTAGTTGTTAAACCCACTAGGGCCCCTATAACTGATTATGTTACATCCAAACTTTATTGGGGAGTCTCAGGTCCCTCTTGGACGAGACATACCTTCTTTAGTGAGGGAGGCTACTCAGCCACTTTAGCCCATTTGCATGAATATTGGCCATTTGAATTTTTGGCATGCTCTTTGAATACTAGTGGGCCTTAGGATATATTTTTATTTTGTAGAGTCATAAGTCATTGTGAAGTTAGACCAACTTCCCCACCGGTCCCGTCGGTTGTTACAGTTACCACCAGATTTCAGGTTCTTGCCTTCTAAAAGGCATAAAGTTTTTAGGTGTGGTACACATACACCAACCTTTCAGACTTGTGGTTCCACAATAATGAGTATTGAGTCAAGTCTTCAGAACACTAGGAGTTCTTCGACTCCCATACCCACTATAGTTAATGGCACCCCTTCGACTCCTGTACCCACTACAGTTGTAGTGTCAGAGAATTATACCAATACTATGGATCGACCTATGGGTAATGCTTTCTCTCTTGCCTCTAACCCTTTTGGGGATTTTGGTCACTCGTTGGGTTACAATGTTCAGTTCATCCCTATGGCTTCTAGTCCATTTTCTTATGGTATGCCTAACTTCACTTCACATTTTTCAACTACCATCCCAGCTACTGGCCCTAATGCTAGCCTTGGACTTAGGGGCACTACACCTCCTTACACTCCTTTTCCATTTGGTGGTTATCATATCCCCCAAACAAAACCTTATACAGGAAGTGTCCTTGCTTTTAACCTCGGTTCTAATCCTTCTACGATTGGATGGAACAACCCAGCTAGTGGACAAGTTCCACCCTATACCCCTACTTCCTCGATGTTGATTCCGACCAATACTTTTGGCATGATGAATCCACTTCAATCCTATGGTTTCCCACCTAGAGGAGGTAAGTCTTACACTTTGGGAAACTCCCAACCTAGATCCAATCCAGTTGAGGGAAGTTTTCATAACCTCCAGCCCGGATCTAATCCGGTTGGGGGGGATTTTCACAATCCTTATCAGATAATTCCTACAGGAATGATGCCCAACCCACCCTATATGAATCATCCCCGAGGAGGGCCTTATAATTCTAGACAGGGCTTTGGTTCTTACCATAATCCTTGGTGGAATGCCATTCCCAACACACAATCTTTCGGGGGAGGATGGGGCCAGATGTCGCAACCCCATCTCCCTTTTCTGGCCATGCTCAATCTACCAAACTTTTCTAAGTTAATGAACAACTTGGTGAGTCACAATCCCACATGGCCCCCCATCCCCACCAAACTTCCTTCGGACATTCCAAATTTTGAGGGTAATAATGGAGAGGATCTTGGTGAACACGTTACTACCTTTCACCTTTGGTGCTCATCAAATTCACTGAACCATGATTCTATTAGATTACGATTGTTTCAATGCACTCTCATTAGAGTTTCTTAGCAATGGTACATTGAGATACCTAGGGGGACATATGGGTCATTTAATCAGTTGGTGGTGGCCTTTCTCAACCACTTTCAATTTCCCATTCGTTATGATGTTGGCCTCGAACTCTTGTCGACTTTATGCCAGGAAACCACCTATCACATCTCGGATCATACCTAGGAATGGAGTAGATGAAGGCAGTTGATTAAGACTCCTATACCCCCAACCTTTCTTCTAGAATGGTTCCTAAAGTCTTTGCACCCTCCTATATCTAAGGATGTTGCTACTTCTGGGGTCTCCAACAAGGAAGAAGATATCTTTAGAGCCCAATAGTTAGATTTAATATACGCTCAGTTTGGGATGTTATATCACCTTCTTCCAGAAGCACCGCGGTCAAATTACGATCATAGGAAAAAAAATGGACCTCATGTCGATGGAATTGTAGGGTCTTCCAATGTAAAGTCCATAGACTCAGTGACAAAGTCTGTCAGAGGATTAGCTTCATCTGCATCCTCCAAACCCACCTAGTCGGTGGATGTACATTTTGTGCAATCATCAAAAAACTGAAATGGTGACCAACAACCAGATGGGAATAAAAGGAAAGGTTGAAACAATTGCAAGGGTGGGAAAAATGGTAACAAACCCAAGGAAAAAGAAAATAATGGGAAGCAGAATGATAACACTGGAGAGGGAAAGAAAGAGAAACGTAAGGTGAAGTTTCCCTGTAAACTTTGTACCGATGACCACCTTACACATTTATGCCCCAAACTTGCAGAGGCTATGAGACTTTTAAATCTACCGCCCGATGTGTTGACGAATCCATTCCCTCACAACCAACACTTAGCCTTGAGTTCTTTGAATGCCGAAAATGCGCTTGATGGAAGTCAAAACCCACCATTGCAAGATGGTGACCGTGTTTGTATCAATATGGGCGATGCAAAAATTGATATAGCCACCCGTTCTCGAGATTATAGCTCTTCAAAATATAGTACCAGTCTAGAAGCTCTTCCTTCCCCTCCGAAGATGAACCTACAGATTGAGAAACCAGAGCCACCGCCTTGTATTCTGAAAGGAGTACTCAAGCACTCTACTCACAACCCTAATGCTAGAGCCACCCAAAACTACTCTATCATTGAGGATATGGGCCAAACCCCTTGTGCGATGTCAGCTTTGGAGGTACTTACTCTCTGCCTTAGGAGATATAGAGCCTAGTGGCTCGAAAGTTATCAAGTTTGACATCACAGATGTGAAGCCCCACTTACCTTACCATGTGGCTTTCCAAATCCACATGGATTATTCCAAGTATACTATCAAACGAGCAGTCATTGATGAAGGTGTCGCCACCTGCGTGATGTCCCTGGTCTTTTGGAAATCTCTCAGTTCTCCGACCTTTCCAAGTTTTCAAACATGTTGACTACATTTCATGGTCATTCCTTCCACCCTCATGGAATATTCCTTGCCTTTCCGTTCTAGTTAGGTGGGAAGATGATAGAGGTGGAGGTAGAGGTAGTTGATGTGCCTCTTGATTATAACCTATTACTAGGTCGCAATTGGAACTATGATATGGTCATTGTCATATCATTCGTCTTCTGTATACTTTGTTTTCCTCATCAAGGGGAGATCGTGACTATCGACCAATTATCCTTTGCATACTCTAGTCCTAATACATCTGTTGGACCATCGATCCCTGTGATCAACAATTCTCAGCTGACAACTGAGAATATCAGCATCAGAATGTATTCTTCCCTCATGGGTACCTTCGAATTCTTGGCATCGATTCACCACATTTATGCCATGTCTAGTAGGTCTGCTTCAGCAGGGAGGTCCATTCCTTTCTACACTTCCTATTTTAGTGATGCATGGACCCTACCTTCTCTGAATTCGTCAAGTGAAGTTCATTTGCATGTTGGCATGGATATTCCACTATTGACAATGGAGATTTCATATCAAGTTGTTCTTGACTCTTACACTGATTCCAATCCTATTACCTTGCCGACGGACAAGGAGGATCCTGCTCTCAGGCTTGTATGGGCCACCTCATTGTCTTGCTCACATGATTTCCTAGATGAGACTTTGCCTTCGTATGAATCCATCCTCGAAGCCATGAATGGTTACGAGAGACCTTGGGATGATATGCATCATCGATCTTATTTTCTCCCAAGTCTTGAAAGAATCGAGCAAGATGACTTTCGATCTACCTTGAGTGAGATATTCGGTCATGCCATAGTTCCACTTGATACACACAACATTTATGCCGAAGGAAATATGGTGATTATTTATCCTACCATATCGATTGATATCTCTTGTACCCCTGGAAATATTGAGAACATAAAGATAGGTGTGGATTGTTCTCCAGAAGAAATTCTGATCTATACCAAACTCTTCAAAGAATTTTGAGATGTATTCGTTTGGTCATATGAAGAGATTCCAAGGATCGACCCCCTTATTGTCGAACATGATATTAGGACTTATTCGGATGCTAAACATGTTCGAAAGAGTCTTATAGAGCTGTAAATTCCAGGAAGGCCCCTGCTATTAATGTAGAGGTGGAGAAGCTACTTAACGTTGACTTCATTTACCCGATTCCCTTGATCGAATGGGTATCCAACCTTGTTCCTTTGAATAAAAAGAAAGGAACCATCCATGTGTGTATGGACTTTCATGACTTGAACAAGGCTTGTCCTAAAGATAAATTCCCCATGCCTTTCATTGATCAGATTCTTGATGAGTGTGTGGGAGGCGAGATATTTTCTTTTATGGTCGAATTTTCAGGATATAACTAAATCTAGATCAAACCTTAGGACCAACACAAGATGGCATTTATATGTCCTTGGGGTACTTTTGCATACCGAAAAATGCCTTTCGGCCTTAAAAACGTCGGAGCAACCTTCCAACGTGCCATGACTTTCGATTTTCATGATCTCAAGCACATAGTCGAAGCCTACCTTGATGATCTTTTTGCTCACTCTCACAAGAGAGTGGATCATGTTATACACCTTCGGCTAGTTTTTGAAAGATGTCGTTACTATAGAATCTGGTTAAACCCTCACAAATTCATATTTTGCGTTAAGTCTAACCGTCTCTTAGGATTTTTAGTTTCTGAGACTGGGATCATGGTAGATCCTCTTAATGTTGAGGCAATACTTCAACTGCCTCCCCTGCACACGATTAGACAACTTCAAGGTTTACAGGGGAAAGATAACTTTCTACATCATTTCATAGTGAATTATGCTAATATCACTAAGGGTTTCATGTGCCTCTTGAAGAAGGAAACATCTTTTATCTGGGATGAGCAAGCCTAGGAGTCTTTCGACGCTTTGAAGAAATCCTTGGTATTGGCCCCTCTGTTGAAATCCCCTGATTATAGTAGAGATTACTTACTGTATATTGTTGTGTCTGCAGAGACGATTGGTATGGTTCTAGTTCAAGAGGATGATGATCTCCATGAGCACATCATCTACTCTCTTAGTCGAAATCTAGTCGGTCCTGAGCGTAATTACTCTCACGTTGAAAAGCTAGATTTGGTTGTCGTTCACACAGTACAACGTTTACGTCACTATATATTGCTTTCCAAGACTACAGTTGTTGTTGATGTCAATCCATTTCAATACGTCCTTACCAGGCATATCATAGGGGGGAAATATAATAAATGGATTGCCATCTTACAAGAATTCGAACTTGACTTTGCTTCGGCCAAGTCCAAGAAATTGCTATTTTTTACAGAGTTAATACATGATTTTCCATGTTTAGACGAGGATGTTATCCATGTTGATTCATTTGCAGATGAACATATTTTCCTTGTCTCGTCATCCAACCCCTTGTATGGAGACATTTTTTTATATCTTCAAGCCTTGAATTTGACTCAACATCTCTTGTGAGATGATCGACAACATGTTAGATACCAAGCCAAAAAGTATACCATCATCATTGACACTTTGTATCGTCAAGGAATAGATAATATCTTGCATCTTTTCTTAAATCACAAGGAAGTTGAGTCAGTCCTAAACGATTGCCACAAAGGGGCTTTTGGTGGTCACCTATCCCGTCTTGCGACAGCCTAAAACATCCTGCGAGATGATTATTTTTGGACTACTATATTTAAAGATTGTATCAAAATAGTTAAGAAGTGTCACCCCTTCCAGGTGTTCACTCAAAAAATGTGCTCGCATCCATCCCCTCTTCACCCAGTCATTACCGTCGGTCCCTTCACCAAATGGGGGGTAGATTTTGTTGATTGCAACCCAACTTCGGCTGGGGGGCATCAATACATTATCGTGGCCTTCAACTACTTTAGTAAGTGGTCCAAGGCCATGCCTACCATAAAATACGATGGGAAGACTGCATATTTCTTCGTGTTTAACCAAATTATCGGCCGGTTCGGTATCTCGAGTGAGATTGTCACTGATCATGGCAGTCACTTTCAAAATGAAATGATTGTAGAACTAACATCTAAGCTAGGGTTTAAACATGGCCATTCATATACTTATTATCCCCAAGCAAATCGACAAGTAGAGGTCATAAACAAGTCTCTCAAGACCATTTTGCAAAAACCTATTAGTCAGAGTAATTCCAATTGGCACATCATATTATATCCCGTGCTTAGGTCATACCGAACCTCAGTTAATACAGCCACTGGTTTTTCCCCTTTTCAGTTAGTGCACGGTGTGGAGTCGATCCTTCCTATTGAATGCAAAATCCCTTATCTCAATTTGGCATTTGATCTCCTACCTAACACTTCAGACGTAGAGCATCGCCCTGTGCACCTAGAGAGTCTTGACGAGCAACGTCAGGACGCCTTTACGACTATCGAGGCAAACAAGAAATGTGTCAAGGTTCAGTACAAAAAGTCTGTTTGTCCCCGGTTGTATGCTGACGATGACTTGGTCCTCTTGTATGACTAAGCCAAAGAACCTCTAGGCACAGGCAAGTTTAAACCCATGTAGCATCGTACTTACATCGTGTGACATGTTCTAGAAAAAGGAGCCTACGGGTTAGAAGATTATGAAGGCAATAAATTGGCCATGCCCAGAAATGGGCTCTACTTGAAAAGGTACTATGCTTGAGCCCTAGGCTTGAGTGGAACTCTTTGTATACTAATGTAAATTTAGTGTATATACATCTCTTTTTCCCTTTTCTTTTGTCTTTGGCTTTCTTATCGAGTTTTCCCTTTTGTTGGCAGATGTCAATGGAGTCTTCAGTCTACCTAGGATTTGCAGATGGAGCCAGTCGTCATACATGGAACTTTGCTTCCACCACTTGGGTGGTTTACTCACCCGAGGGTCTGCTAGTGTCTTCAGGTGGTGTATGCCTAGGGCCATCCATGAATAATGTGGCCGAATATAGCGTCATATTAATAAAGCAAAGAAAACCATTAAATCAATGTACACATTGTAAGATATAAGTAAAGTCGAAGATTCCTTTATATATATTTCAAAATATGGTGTTTATATTACAAAATTAGGGCTAAAACCCTCAATACACATATACATCCAATATACATATCCCACGACATCTATGCCTGTGGCACTTGATGTGTGTCATGGTAGAAAACCACGGCATTTACGAGACACTAGAAGAGTCATACCCATGCTCTAGGTACACCAACCACCTGTCGATTCATGGCTTCAGGTAGATTCTTTACCTGAACCATAGAAATCCTCTGTGTCAAATGAGACAGGTTTCCCTACATGTTTTGTAGGACCCTCTCTGCTTCTCCTCCCCTTGCCTCATCTCCCTAGTTCCTCTATCTATGTTGAAGAAATCCCTCTGGTCGTCGTGGACCCACGTCTGCGATTACACAAGTGTCTAGTTAATATTTAAACACCATCCAAAAAAAATAATAATATTTTTGTTCCTTAAATAGAAAAATACAAAAAATGAAATATTTAAAAAATTGTTACCTATATCACCATAGGCGACCCCTGGTGGAAGTGGCATATTAGGATCTCCTCTAAAATCAATCCCTGCATAGGGATAGTCATCCATAGCAATGACTTGCCTCTGCCACCAGAAGAAAAAATCATCATTGTAGGGCATTGATACCCTACCTCCCCCCTACCGTCTCATGACCTTGATCCACCACGCCATGGCTGGATGGCGTGGTTCTCTAGGAAAGATCTCCACTCTAGGTCCCAAACCTAGAACCCTCTCAAAAAATAAATTGCAAAGAATAGAGGCAAACCCAAAGTTTCGCTTACTCCCCTGTTTGCACTCTGTCAACTGAACTTTCATATTGGACAGCAGTGAGGTACACCAATCATAAACAATGGGTCTAGCACACTCTACTGCGTAAAACATAAGTGGTCTTGATGATTGAAGCAATGAGGCTGAACCTATGATCCTGGTAAGCACGAGCACAATGATCTTCAAACTGATGTTACTGATTGCCTGGATGGGGACTTGGCTTCCCACCTTGGGAGTCCCTGCTACACAATAGACATCGATATACTCCTCGATCTTCATCCCACTCCTTGCTCCGCATGACTTGAGGTTCACAATCTCCCCTTGGTGTGATATACCAATCAAGAAGTAGATGTCCTCTACTTTGATCCTCAATAGTTTTCCATCAAGGATAAATCTCTCGCCATCAGGGTCCTAGTAACCCACCAACATCTCCAACAACCTCACTTGGGCCCTCATTCCTTTGAGAGCCCAAAATTTGTACAAGCCACATCATTTTAGAGCTGCTTGAGCCACCGGATATCGATCCACAGCTGCATCTACCCCCTCATTCTCTCGCTCTCTCCATTCCAAGACCATCCTACAAAAAACAAATCAATTTTTTGAGTTAGAACCCCTCTTTGGCCATTTGCGTACCTATACGCGGATTTCTTTGCACATAGTCACATGTAGGGATTAATAAACACTCCATGTGGTTCACACAAGGGCATATACCTCATTATACACGCGACCTTAATAAAGGCGACCCACATATACCAAAAATCTTAATTTATGCCCTCAAAAACTAAAAAATTGGAACCTAATTCAAAAATGTAATCCACTGAATTTAAAGAGGAAGAGATGAAGAGTTACTTGATCCATATGGTTCATGATTTAGTTTCCTAATGCTCCCGCAATCGTCGTTTGAATCCTGGAGGTATTTTGGTCCAAATTTCACTATTTGGGTAAAAATCAAAATAATATAGTAATTTTTAATTTTATTACTATTTATAAGCTATTTTTACCCAATTTATATAGTTTCATGCTACTTTTCACCTAATGGACTAATTCAAGAGTGGTTTTGAGCTGGTTTTTTGTAGTTTTGACTCAGTTTTCTTGCGGATTTCCACATCATGATTGATCGTTCGTCACCTCTGGCAGGTATTTTCATAACCCAACATATAGGATAGGTATCCACTCCATCATGCATTTTTGCATTATCCTTCAACTACTGCTTTTTACGCCTTAGGAACAAACCCATTTGTTGCGACATAGAACCTCCCATCTGCTATAAATAGTGTCACTAATAAATGGTAGAGAATTACCAAACATGGGCACCTTATTTAGATCCTCTTTGTCATTTGGTGCCCATGCCGAGTTTTTCCTTAGGACCGAGAATCCATTATAATTCAATACATGACCTTATGATGAGCCTCATTTCTCATTCATGCACATGCGGCCTTATTCCCCGCTGAATCCCAAAAATGAGTCTTAGTTAAGCTCTTTTCCAACTCGTCTAAAAACCAAAAATATTGTCGAGTGATTTGTCCCTTTCACACTCGTTAAATTGTATTTCAAAGGTCATGAGTCTTAATTAATATCTTTTCCGACTCGTTATCAAAAATAGAAAATATTGCTGAGTGAACTTGTCGTTTTCACACTCGTAAATTGGATTTGAAAAGATGTCTATTTGGCACAAGTTTAGCCCTTTTTCACACCAAGTAGACTACAAGACATAAAAAAAGGATATTTTTTGGCGTTAATTTGTGATTTCATCTCATGCCCTCGCTTACAGTATTGAGCCTTTAGCCGGTTCTCGCTTTGCGTTATAAATCATTGCCTAAGTAGTTTTTTGCATCCTCAACCAAGCAGAGCCTTATTTATATCCTTCATAGTTTGAAACCCTATACCCTAAAGGGAACATCACCTCGAGTGTCCATCTCCTACATGCATTTCCTTGAATTAAGCATAGGTACATTCCACTGCTGGAACTAGTTTTTCTTACTTGCAACACTCATTTCCTCCTCTGTATCATAGCATTCATTTGTTATGAAAAAACAAAAAAATATGGGCGAGAAGGGAATAATATATTATAATTGGCAGCAGTAGTGTCACCTTTGAACAGAGCACAAAATTATCGAGTCCTTGTATTATCATAATTTTAGGTTTAGCATGGCCTTAGGAAGATGATCTCATCACAAAGTTTTCTCTACTG
Source organism: Picea abies (assembly GCA_900067695.1). Classification (NCBI taxonomy): domain Eukaryota; kingdom Viridiplantae; phylum Streptophyta; class Pinopsida; order Pinales; family Pinaceae; genus Picea; species Picea abies. The sequence goes on along the minus strand of CBVK0101264188.1, from coordinate 6,960 downwards.
ATTGGTTACTCTTCCAGTCCCTATATAGAACATTATTTATGCCTCCTGCATCTAATAGTCACATCATTGAGTCTATGCTACCAAATTCCACCATATGTCTCATGCTCTTGTTCAGAGGAAGTCTATCAACCTGTGTCGACCGCTCCTAAGAAATATTGACTTTGCATGTCGACCATACCCTCAGTTTGTCTCAGAATCACATGATACTATGGTCTTATAATGCACCCTGGACCTACTTGCATCATTGGTAGGTCACCTTGAACCTTGAAATTGATATTTCATCATTGGTCGCTAACTGGGTGGTTTCCCTTGTGTTCGATGGCAAGACATCTATTCACACTTTGGGATTCGTGTAGTGTCTTGGATGCCATTAGCCCTATTGGTGGTATCCTCGTCTTTGTCAGCAGTTTTCATCATTGGCTACTATTCAGAGGGTCTTTTTCGTATACCGCTTTCATTTGGTACACACGAAAGACGCACAGGGTCGTTGGTTCGTGAAAATGTTCTTTGTTCGATCTCCACCAAATCATGAAGCTCCTGCTTTGTTCCTCGTGCTGATTGATGAGAGATGCCTTAATTCTCTCCTTTCAGCGAGTCTCTTTCCATCGACTTCATCTCATTTATTCTGGATACAGGATCTAGATTTTTATGAGTACCATGAGGTTTGCAGTCATTAGTGGCAGGCTCTCTCGCCATTGACAGATGGGAATACATCAATGTCTCATGATTAATGGATTTCTCAAGTGTTCAACACCATCTCCTTTATTCACACTTGTAATGTACTCGGTGCCTTGATACCTACTTTCATTATTGGTAGGTTGTCTCGCGTTTGTTAATAGTATACCTCAATGACCGGTAATCAAACGATGTCTCATTGTGTTCGACCTCAACTCCTTTATTCACATGATGTAGACTTGCACCCTTGGTGGATAGTGTATAAGACTTGAAGACATCACTACGTGGCCGCAACTTTCCTGAGCTATTGCTTCCCTTTCATTGGACCAGCACCTATTCGACTTCAGTGATCATGAGAGATCAGATTGTACTCCATGGTACACAGATATCTTTAGATTGATTTTGAGATTGGTTTCAATGGGCCTTGTTCATGACTATGACAACTTTTGGCATATAACCGCATTTGTGTTTTCCTATTCATGGCCACAAACACTTATTTGGTATATTTTCCACATGGATTTGCATTGTATTCTTGGCAACCATGTATGAAAAGTCAATACAGAATGTAATGAGCAATCTAGTTCATCCAGCTAGTTCTCTACCAATCCACTCTTGGGTTATTTATCATGTATTTTGGCCATCGCAGATACTCCTCTTATCTCACATATTAGGAGGCATCTGTTATAGCAAGATTTTCCCACCATTGTTATCTTGCACATAGGACCTTTTCCCATTTCCCTATGCAGACTTGTCATCCCTTTTTGATGAATCCAGAGCAAAAAATACACATTTTTCGACATATACGCGCCCTATTTGCTATACATCATGCATATACATAGGATACTCCACTACAACCCACATACATCGGGATTTTTGCCAAAAAATACAAAATGGATTTGGGTTTCCATGTCACGACAGGAGATCTATGATCCTTGGCCTTCCACATACTAGAAACGTTCTGACTCGACCCTTCAGTTACATTTTCAAGACTATAAAAGAACAATTCTGAGCTATGGAAAAGAGGAGAAAGAATTCAAATTTCAGAGCAAAGTTACTCTAAAGAAATTAATTCATATTGATTCTGCATCCCTTTGTCCCGCAAGTCTAAATTACACAGTGTTCATCCCCCAAGCTCTTTCTCTATTGTTGAGAGAACCTCATTGTCTCTCTCCTATGAGCTTGCCTCTGGTGGAGGATTGAAGTGGTGGAGGCCCAGTTGGAAGGAACTTGGTTTCTTGGTTTTGAACCGTGCCGACACAGAAGTCTGTAATGTTGTGGCTTTTGCTGATCAATTATTAATAGAAATACTCCTTTCTTGTCCTATTGGTATTGTGCAAATATATGATTATTATCCATGGGCATGTTTGTAATGTTTATTAAGATATTATGTTATCTAATGTGCTAACCCCTTTATACTATCACCATGTACTTTCTATGCTCATTTTTTAAGAGATTATTGTGGGTATAAATATTTGGGTCGAAGTGCTCAACAGTGGAACATCATCGAATGTTGGATCGAGGTAGGCCTATTTCTTACCTTGCACATTATTTTATATAACACATGTTGGAATTGAGTTGATTTATGTAGTCATACTTGTCTGTTGTGGTTTACCCTTGGCCATAGAGAGTTTTTCCCTCGTAACAACATGGGTAACCATACTCGAGTCTTCATAATTCACACTAAAATTGGCTTTCTTCCAAGCTTTGTAATGGCCTATAAATACAAGTCTTCTCCATGCATTTGAGAGAGATTTTTTTTACCAAAGCATGAAGAATATCCAATATTAAACTTACAACATGTAGTATTTATTTTCCTTGTCCTCATGTTTCCTAAATTCCCCTCCAAAATGTTTCTTGAACAAGAGAAAATATTTCTTGTTTTTTATCAGGGGATTCAATTAAATATCACATGGGGAAGGATTGAATTCATGAGAAATCCCCAAGCTTCAACTTACAATGTAATATTTCTTTGACTTTCCCTCATGTTTCCTAAATTCCCCTCCAAAATGTTTCTTAAATAATATAAAGTATTGCTTGTTTGTTATCAGGGATTCCCGGCATGTTGCCTAAATTCCCCTCTAAGCGACTTGGATGAGACAGGGGGAGAGAGAGAGGGAGGTTCCATTGGATTCGAACGAGTCAGGGAGGAGATGAGAGTCCCAAGAGAGATGGTCAGAGGTAAAGCAATTTGTCTTCATAACCATGAATTAGTTCCCATGTTGAAGAAGATACTCATCTAGGAAAGATAGGGGGTTTTCTTGCTGGGGGTTGTTATAAAATGTATGAGTGTTATAGCATTAGTTTCCACCCTACAAGTTTAGAGAGGAACTCAACATAATTAGAAATCCAAGACACATCCCTCAGCTTAATATTCAAACAATTTTTGAGGGGTGTCGTTGGTCATCTATGGGACAACCAGTGACATGTCACTTGTCATCAGTTCACAACAAGTGACACCCTCTGTAATATTCTAGATTTGTGGATTTTTGAAGAGGAAAGGTTGGAATGAGTTGGTTCTTCATGGCATGAGCCTTATAAATCACATCATTTGAGTCTCTTTTGGTATCTAGAAGATATAGAAGCTCTCCCAAGCCTATTCCAAGAATCTATATAAAGAAGGCCAATATTGAGCATGGGGGGAGAATCATTTACATATATATGTTGCCAAAATTTAGGAGTGCTTCTCCATATACATTAGTTGCAGTCAGGTTGCCTAGCTTGGTTTAAGAGATTAGGAGGAGAAAGGAGCAAGGAGGAAGGAGGAGTGCATCTATACTAAGAGGTAATAACATTGATGTACTTCTGTCATTTGAATTAATAGGTCATTAGTTTCCCCCTATGATTATTTTTATTTCATGTATGAAGGTTTTGATTTATTCCTTCATAGATCAAGTTAGATCCAAGCTAGATCTAAGATTCTAACACTAGGAAGAGAAGTAGAATGGTATTGTTTTGTCTTTTGTGTGTAGGAAGTAGGTTATAGGAGCTGGAGTTGGAACTTCAAGACTGGAGCAACCAGGACATATGAAGGACAACGTTCAGAATAAGGTATGCCATTCTTCCATTTCTATGTGTGATTTTGAATCTGATTTCTTGTTTCTAATGAAATCCATATAAGTCTATCCCATTGTCTCTCTAGGGTCAATAGGAAGATCCTAGGGAGATCTTACTATCCACCTATGATATTTTCTCCATAATAGTGGAGGATGAAAATCCACTTAAAATACTTTCCCCCAATGATATCAGGACTCAGGATGTGCTGCATTGGGTTGGAATAAAAAATAATAATGGTATTTTTTCATGAGGATATAACGTCATAAACATTGGACAATATGTATTTCTTCCAAGGACACCTTCTCAACATGAGATTATTGAAGCTCGGGACCAACAAGTCCCTTGCTAAGATAGTAAATATATAGACAGATCCTATAAGAGGCTCAATTGTTTCTCACCATTCCAGATTTTAGAAAGTATCTTTTATTTTCCTTTTCCATCCAACAATTCCCCATGTCGATCCCTCTTCAAAGGGATTCTAGGCAAGGAGACCAACAAATATTGCTTAACATTATTATAGATTGTTTCTTCTTTTGTAGGGCCATTGTTGATTGAAATTTATGTTCTTCTTTAGGGTCAACATCCTTGGTGGGGTCTACTACCTCCACTATGTAGTTTTATTCCTCAATTCCTTACCACCACATGGACTTATGGTTATTCCACTTTTTTTTCTTATCCCCAAAATAATTTTGGAGATCCTTAATAATCTGAGTGCAAGGTTTTGGACAAGAAGCTTCAAAATGCCCATTTGAAAAACATAATCTACATTTGAAGGCCTTGTGTTCATAGTCCAACTTCTAATTCTAATTATTACCAACCATCTCTATCCAAATTTCTTCAAGAACACCATTTACGAAATTCACTTAAACACACACTGTAACATAGGTTATAATTTTCCTCTTAATAATTTCAAGGGAATGAAAAATGGTACTTCCATAGACAATTTATAATGGAGGACATGGGCTCAAGTCCCTTACACTTCAAGGGAATGTTTGGAACCCTAAACCAAATTGGTACTAAAGTTAAAAATCATGTAGAGGGATCAATGGTAGGGTGGTAGGGTTATCATATGTTAACATATCCCAAAAGCTAAGGCTTAAAATGGAGAATCCATTCCTTGTCTTAATTAAAGTCAATCTCTATAATGAATAAACCAAAGAACAAGGGTAGACGTAAGGATATTGTTATGACTCAAGGGGGGCATATATTGGGTCATAAAATATACATTTGACCCCATATATTCCCCCCTTGGGTGATATGAACCCATATATGTCCCCCTTGGGTCATAACAAATCTTCTTAAAGAAGAGGTTTTCAAATATGAGAAACGAAATTGATGTATGTCTATGAATAAAGAAAAAAATCTATTAAAATGGTATATTAGACCACAGGCCAAGTAAAATTTCACTTGATCCATAAGCTCCTGACCAAGGGAACCGATAGGAATTGAAGTGGTCTTTTCAATGATGCAACATCTACAAGGATATGAAGTTTCAACATGACCAATGGGTACTAAAACTTCCTTGAAATATTTTCCCAAGCCTATGGGTCAAGAAACACCCAAGGGGTACACCCGATGCAAGAGGGGAGTTCAAAGCATCCATTGAGAGTGCCCACATAAAACTCACAATCATCGACACAACTCTTCTTCCGTAGAAATTGTAATTTAATGACCAATTTCCAACCTTAGAAATTGGTTCAAACCCTTATGATTTTCATACAAACCCATGGAAAAGAAACATCTTACAAGGAAAAAACAAAAAACAAACTATTGTATAGTAATGGAGCCATAAACTTCATCCAAATTTAGTTGAAAATATACATACCAAAGCCTATGTAGGAATTTCCTCACATAATCCACCACCCATAATTCCTCGATTGATTATCAAGACAAAGAAAATCAAGTTACAATTGTTCCATGGAATCATATGTTGTGAATCTACACTAAAAATACAAAACACATAGGTTAACATCCTTCACCTCTGGAGAAACCAAAACCCCCAAATATATTTTTTTTTTCTAACTAACTTAGAGAGACAATCTCAAAAGCTCTATTTACTTCCACTAATTAAAATATTAAAATAATGTCATGCAAATTGTAAGATTTTTTTAAAATTACTTTTGTTCTTTCCAAATGAGTCACAAACCATTCTTCTTCAAACAATTTATCTATTTTCTTATTATATGATTTTATCATTCCTCACATACAAAGCTCAACTTTGGCCTCCCCTCTACAAGATAAATAGAATCCAATGCAATGTTTTCAATACATTTAAGTTTTTTTAATTTTGAAAATGCTTACTTAAGGATTACAATGTGATTTACAAGTGATTTGAATGTATTATAACCAACTTAAATTCATCTTGAGTTGAAATCTATTAAACATTAAAAGGGATAAAAAAAATTGAGATATAAATGTCTTGATGCGTAAAGGATCTCAAATTAATATGAATCTACTCATATGCATGTGTGTTTTTTAATGTGTGGTTTCACACAAATCAACATTTTTATTATAGGGTGATAGAAAATAGTTTAAAAATATGTTATTATAGGGTGATAGAAAATAGTTTAAAAATATGTCAAATAGATTCAACTAATCAATAATACTTTATAATAAAAATGGCTTAAATTCTTCTTCTAATATATAATCTAAAATAACCATTATTCATTCATATATGAAAACTTTAAATTTAAATCATTCCACATGCCACTCTCTTCACTATTCAACCACACTCCCATTTATTATTTTCAATACATACATAATTATAACTGTTCTAACACTTTTGCGATCATTGTTCTGTTCAGAGAGTTCTTTCGGATCCATCGCATAGGTTTTATGTTTTTTGACGTTTCGGACCAAACTATTGTGGTCCATCTTCAGGAAAGCGTTTATGAAAGATGAAGGAAAAAAGACTATAGCATGTATATAAATATAATTGAAAAGTTAATGTAAGGAGCCGACTAATGAAATCAATAATTATAAATTTTAAAATTTTTAGATTATAATTGTTTTAATTAATTAATTATTTGTTTTAATAATTAATTACTTGTTTTTTTATTAATTTTTAATTTTTAATTTTAATTTTATTTTTATTTTTAAAAGAGCCGATCGGACAATGTTTAAACGCTTTCCTGAAGATGGACCACAATAGTTTGGTCCAAAACGTCAAAAAACATAAAACCTATGCGATGGATCCGAAAGAACTCTCTGAACACACATAATTATATTTTC
>CBVK0101264126.1:0-11724 GCA_900067695.1 Picea abies | reverse complement strand
ATTTACGAGGAGTTATAATAAAGACTTAATATGGATAAGAATAAAAATTAGTTAATTATATATACACATATAGTTTCATCTTACAATGTTATACTTTTCCTGTAGCTTTATTACTCCAAGCATACAATTATATCAAATAAAATATTAATTAAATGAATCCTCCATGTTTCTATAAATTCATACATGCATAAATTCAACATATTTTATAATTGAGGGGCCAATCTAATAGATTGGGGTTTTGGGGAACCGCAGTATCGGACTTTATTTTGAAACAATGACTAAAGCATAAACTTGTCGATTCAAAAATACTAACACACTTAATATTCATGGTAGGATGGATGATGATCCAACATTAAACATTATGTCAATCAATAGATCATACTAGGAAAGAATTGCAAAAGAGTAGTGCTTGAAGGTCGGTGGATTGGTGGCCCAACATCTGGTCTATGTGTATCGGTCTATCATCTTTCGGTACCCCGATATCATGGTGGCATCTTCACTATGGGGAACGTCACCATCCCGCATTGGATATCGAGACTTTCCCCAAAGTTCTATAAACTTCCAAAACACTCGATGACCAACATCCCATATGAATCCAGGTCAGTGTGTTGATTCATCATGTCATTGTACTGTTAGCATCCAACACAACCTCATATGTTGAATTGCAAGTCGACTTGGCATTAAGAAATATGCTTAAACCCATGCCTCCTATTGTAGGAAATCTTGACAAAAGACGACAGATGCAAATCAAGGGAAATCTAGATCGACAATCTACCTTTGATCGTGGTGCCCCTTGCATGTTCGAGGTTTAATGAACATAGGGGGGATGCAAAACTCAACGAGAGTTAAACCTATGATGACATATCAAAAATCGATGGATTGCGACCTCCTTCACCTATGGTTTACTTAACCACACAAATACCCCCCACAATTGATACAATGGTGACATGTCCCACATTTTAAATAGTCCAAAAGGTCTGATCCCCTACCGAGATGGAACTTGGAACACATGGTCCTATATTTTTAGTGTCACTTTTCTTAACCATGGCACAACACTTGGCTATCGGTACACTGGCCCACAAGCATATTATACTTATTTTATACCTTTGAGCATTAACACCCAATCAACTAGTATAAACAAAATCCCAGACAAATGGGGCTACCACGTTCATCTAACTAGAATCAGAAGTGGCCCTATCATCAAATTCCACCTTTATCGACACATGGCATTGATTTCACGTCATGAAATGCCCCCTTAAACTAACAAATCACCATGACATGTGGCATAGTCAAGTCTTGACACCTACACCTCCTAGGTACATTGACATGATGTACATGTTATCATAAAATGATCACATGATCCATCCAAGTGTTATCACCTGTACATTGTCCATTGGTTGGGTAACATCATCTCAGAATCTCCAAACATTAGGATGTCATCCATCAGATGATTGACCTTTCCATATTTTTCATAACCCAAAAACACCTGACCCGGTATGAGTGGACACCTACGACACGTGGCACTACCACCATCGACCATCCACTAAGACACACAAACCTCCCAATATTCCAACTAGAATGACACATGGTAGTCACACACTCTACATGTGGCAGCAAAATCTCAGGGATCTATTATTAGATATACGATATAAGTATCACACGTAACACCATCATAATGTGACATGTGGTGTTAACATGGCATGCTCTTCACATGACACGTCATGATACGTGGCATCCCCACCATGCGGAACATCACCACTAGGAATCACGTATCAAGACTCTTCCCGAAATTCTTTAAACTTTGAACACCCCCGATGCTCGACATCCCATCTAACCGTCCATTGGAGGAATAATATCAAATATCAATCATCTACGCCTATGGATAATTAGGTCATTCATTAAAAAAAAAGGGTGATCATTCATGTTGGGACCATGGGACATGCATCACGATTTGGTCATAGCGGCCATCAAACAACCGACCACCTAAAAAAATTCATACAAACTAAACTCTCCCCTCTTCTGAGGTCCAATTTTCGTTTCTCAACGGATATTTGGAAATGTTTTGTAAAAGGAAAGGCGATGGATCTGACACACGAAACAATGCTCCCAACTACTAGCCCATCCAGACTTCGTACCCATTACCAATAGGGATCTTATGTTGTTTTGTTGATCCAGTATCCAAACTATGCGCTATTCTTCCCCATTTCCCTATAACACCCTATGATCAATTGTTGTAATTCAAGCATACAGTGATCCAATGGACAAAATTTTTGGTGCACTTAAAAAGAAAATTCAATGGATAAATATATTGTCTTTGGATAGGTAAAATTTAAGACAGTCATAATTGTCTTGTCCCCCATTACAACTTTTTCATGACTTAATGGAAATTTATTGAAAATTTATGAATAAATTAGTGCCAATATTTAATGCATTTATCCTATAAAATATGCACATAAATGCACTAAGGGGCGGTTCAAACTGTTAAGAAATTCTCATTGATTAAATCCATAAGTCTTAATTCAGACAAGTTTTTGTGAGCTTGGCTCTAATGGGTTAGTATTATAACCCATTTTCTATTATTTTATTTTATATAGAATTGTTAGTTGTTTCTTTTAAACAAAACTTACACTTTGTTGATTACTTACACGAATTCATAGAGAAAAATGAATTGGAAAATAAAAGTGAAACAACCAACTGACAATGAAGGCGACACTGAAAATATCCTCAATTTGGCATTCTTCTCTGATACTACATTCAATATTGGCATGAGAAACAGTATGGAGTGGAGTGAAATTTACGAATTCTTCCAATAAGGATATTTTAGTGAAGAATATGAGTCGTATGCCAATGATTTGGTCGATATTAAGCATCGCAACTTCATAAAAGTGTATCCAGGCATGGTATGATGGATAGTCTCCCATACTCATATATTTATATGTATGTTGTTAACTCATCACACCAAGTTATTGGTTCTTTTAGATCTAAATATGTTAATAATATGTATAAGTTAATCCAACCCACAGTTAAGCTTGATGAAAATTTCATCAATGAATTCATAAAGGAAGAAATGAAAATGGCTCATTTGATTAGAGAATGGTGGGCTGACCCTGATTCTTTCAAAGTCATAGGTGAAAAAATGTATCATATTACTAGACTACAGAAATCCCCAATGTTAATTTCCATAATGCTTTGTCATCTATATGGTGTCCCTTATACTTTCTACCAATCTTAAACAAGAAGTGAAAAAGCCTCAACAATCTCGTCCAAGATACTATGCAAGTATTTTTATGTCTGCCTATTTTGTAGATTCCATCTATGCAGTGACTCATTTCCCTCTTTAAGCTTGGAGTTGGTCTTGAGGAACCAATTCACTTGAATTGTTCTAAAATGTGGGAAATCAATTGGAAAAATCATTTCTATGATATCTGTAATTTTTTCATGGTCTCATTGCATCTACTTTTGAAAAACCTATCAGCCCCAAGATTTAGTCAAGAGGTTATCAATGCCATAAAACAAATAGGTGATTAGTTTATAGATGAATAATTTTCATACATTAGGAAATAGGTGATTAGTTTATAGATGAATAATTTTCATACATTAGGATATTTTCCCGTGAAGGGTCCCCTCATCCCTTTCCTAGATATTTCCTAGACAGGTTAGCATTAAAATAAATTGCATACCAGATTGTCATTGTACTCATTGCATTCACTTTGGATAAAAAAATCGAAAAAACAATGGCCTAGTTTCCTAATTTCACTAGGTATTTATACCTTGTCAAATCCAAAACATGCTCACAAAGAGATTGAGTCACTGGATCAAACCTACATGGCACATCGTGAATTTAAGAGACATGATCCAATAGAGTTTGTTAAAAAATATTGTGCTATGGTGAAAAAAATATATATATTCATGAACACAGACCTTTTGACCTTGTTTTCAAGGGAAAATGAACTTCCATGAAGTAAGACAAAGAATAGATTCCATAATAAATACTGTTAATTTATTTCACTTTATTGAATGACAATTTAATATAAAGAAATATTTTATTAAGGAAAAGAATAGAATATAGGGAATTGTCAAAGTTGAGGAAATTGAAGGAGAGGACAAAAATGAAACAGAACCAAGTCTTAGTGACTCTTCAATAGAAACAAAAGTTCACAAATATTCACAAGAAAATATTGTAACATGGAAAGAAGACTCAAGCATAGGAAATAACTAGACTCCTGACAAATTGACTAAGACAAACACAAAGTTGAACACCAACACAAACATCAACTTTTCCCAGACAACACTTGTTCACATTACTGATCCTATCAATATTACTCCCATAACCTCAATTCCATGAATCTTGGTTACCAGTTCTTTCAATATTGGAGAAATTTCTCCTGTAGAAGATATTGTTATGTATTTAGACAATTTTTTCTTTAATGACCAAACCAAAACTATAGAAAAGAGAAGGTCCAAAAAGAGGAAAACGACCCACAAAACTATAGAAAAGAGAAGGTCCAAAAAGAGGAAAACGACCCACCATGAAGAAATCACATAAGAAGTAACTCAATTATGGAATGTTTCACATTTGGACGATGAATAATTTGCAGAGGAATATGTTGACACCTTGGGCATTTTCCACTCCCAATAAATGGTTTGTTATGAGATTAACCAACCAAGGAAAGAGAAGAAAATATTAAGGGAACTTGTCGAACAACAAAGGATACAAGAACACAATTGGAAATATAAACATGAAACTCAAGTCAAGGGCATCACAAAAGAAAACAATCTTTCTCAAAATATCATTGCAGAGTTGACAAAAAAATAGATGTAATTAAAATTGAACATGACAAAGACCTCACCTCATTTGTTGCAGAAAAAAGATAAAATTAGAAAAGACTATGAGATCTAGATAGATACCTTGACCGCTCAAGTAGAAGAGGCCAAAATAAGGAATGAAAGTTCAAAAACCCTAAGCAACGAAGCAATAGAGATTAATGCTAAATTATCATCTTCACAAGTATTATTTTATTCAATATTGTATCTGATTAAAGAACATGAACAAATCTTGCAGTTTTTTGTTGAGTCCTAGTCACAATGTAAAAAGAAAAAAGATCTACATGTTATTTTTGATCATTTGAAATTATGGGAAGCACACAACACCACTTTACCACCAGGATACACCAAAATTTTTGAAGAAGAAAATATCTAAATACACGATTCACTTGATTCTTGGGAAGCAAATTGTTTGTTTTCACACAATCTCATTGAAGAAACAAATAAAAATTGCTCAATCATATGGCATTCGGCAGTAGATATCATTGAAGGATATGAATTTCCCCATGTGCAATTTCTTGGAAAATCAGTTCCATTATCAAATTTTCTTATAGATGTGCAACAATAGATAGACTCAAGGACAAAAAATATCAACAGTTTGAATTTATGGACAGTCAAAAGTGTTCAAAAACTTGTCAATCGTCCAACACAATGTTCAAAAACAATTGACGGTTTCTTATCCAAGTTCTCAGCTAAACAAGAGGAAATTTATAAGAAAATATATCGATGCATGTTAAATAAGGAAATTTCCCATCCCTTGTTAATTGAAACCATGTTACAGAGAGCTTCCTTATGGAAAAAGAAGGCACAAATGCAACTGGAAAATTCATCACATGTGTTACTGGATTTCCCCAGAATATCTCTCCTTGATATCATTTATCAAATCAATTTCAGATAATTGTGCCTATTGATTCCACCCAAGCAAGGAACATGTTACATAATTTTGAATGTACTCTCCTATTTATTGTAATTTTGTACAGAAAAACAAGATTGGAGTTTCTAGATAAAATGTTATCTGCATTCTTGTAAAAGCCTTAATGTTTTAAGTTTTCAGAGCCCAGAATTGCACTGCTTGCGACATGTTTTACTGGTTTTCGTACTATTATTCAACACTAGTGAGATGTTCATTTTTGAAAACCATTTTTCTCTTATTCTAAGGTTTGTTTATGAATACAAGATTTATATTTTGTGTTTCTGCACTCTTATTAGAATTTTCAGAAAATCTTATTTTTCACTATTTAAATGAACTCGAACATAGATCATGTGGAATTAGACCTAAATTTCTATATTGACACATGTTCAAAAAATATTTTTTGTCCCTATTACTGATATGCATAAGTCTAATTTACGTTTATGAATATGGCTATGTCAATTATTGTTTTTCTTGCTAGGTATTTTCTATATTAAAACTAACGTACATCTATGTTTCCAGGTCTCAAATTGTTTGAACTATTTTTATGACCTCATAACTTATTTCTATCTCATATCCATTTTCAAGTTTATTTTTTCTTGTCACTAGGATACTCTGAACTATTTATGGATTCTAGTAAGAACAATGTAGTTTTAGAATATTGATTAGGTTACTTATCCTTTTTTCTCCACAATAGATTACAAGAGATCGACAAGAAGTCATGTTCCCATGACAAAATTTTCTTAATGTGAGTTGATCCCACATACTGACAACAGTCGCCATCCCAAATGACTTTAGGCCTAATTGGATATTTTATCACACCATTTATGTAGATTCTTTTCCAACTGTTTTTCCATGCATGGACACATGTCAAAGTTAAAAGAGAGAAAGACATAATAGATACAATGAACAAAAACTTTTTCATGCAATAGATACACTATATTGACATTTCAATACCCATCTAACAATTAAATAAATACAACCATACAGTCAATGTCCAATGCACCTCCAATCAGACTGATAATGCATTAAATAAACAAATGTACAACCAACATTAACCAGATTTGACTCAATGGGTTGGCAAGCAACTTAATAGCTACATATTACATTTAACAAAATGAAACTTTCAAATTTCTTCTCTCTTATTGTCATATCTTTTCATTACTTCATGAAGTAGAAATTCTCATTTCTTTGAAAAAAAATTGTATAGAAATATGCCTATGAACATTCTACCTTAATGGAGTAGTTATAACAAAATGAAAAACAAGTCTTTGCAAAACATGAATTCATTTGTCAATAGATGGATAAGAAGTATCCATGTTTCCCTTGATGGATACTGGAATGAACTCATTTTCTAAATACATTATCTAGCTCAGTGCATCTCTTATATGTAAGAGGATTTGAAAATATATTTTTAATTTCCCACAGAAGATAGAAATCACGTCTCAGCAGATCCAAAATAGACTTCCCTCTTAAACTGTCATCCATACCTTCGAACTTTCTCTCGTTTTGTCTTGCAATGAACAAACTCTTTCTGTAACTTTCACTTCATAATATCCTGCCTTTTTCATTCAAAGATGAAGGTAACCCCATCTTGACTAGTTTTTCAAATCTGTTTTTGAAAGAGTCAATGTTTTCCTTGACCATTATCCATTTCTTCTCAACAGTCTGTAATAAATTCCTTTTGTAAAAATATTTTTATCCTCCATACCTATTGTGGTTCTGCCTTTCACACCTTTGCTTATTAATTCTTCAGTGGAATTGGAATTTAGGAACTTAATAATTTGGGTAGAAACATGTGGTTGAGTTCCTAATTCCTAAAATGATTTCATTATAACTTCATATGATTCATCTATTAATAGACTGTCATCATCAATTATCTTCAAATAATCCCATATCTTGGCAACTTCATTTATGATTTCATCCTAGATAATATGTCTATCCCCTACCAAATAAAATTTGTTGCACAATTTGTTCTTCAATTGTTCGATCTATGTAAGCATATTAGATATTAGCTTTTCATATTATGAAATAATTTATCCTTCCCTTTCATTTCCTCATCATGTGTTGCAATCGTTCTCTTCAATTTTTTAATTTTATCTCCCTTTAGATCCAAGTCTTCCAGTGCTTTTGAAAATCCATCTGTTGCATCTCCTGATGTTATTGCACATGATGAAGCACATACTCCCTTTAAAATTTCAATCTGATTTTATTGTAACTCCATCTCTTCTTCCATTTGCACCATTTTCTTCATGAGTTCATCCTTTTATGGTTGGATAACCTACAACTCTACAGTCTGTACATGTTCAATTCTAGGGATTTTAAGCCTAATTTCCAGTGCTTGGATATTTGTTTATTTAGTTTTCATCAGGGTTTGGATAGATTCTGCATCCTTTGGATTGTCTCCCAGGTCCATTAGCCATCCTTCTAATTCCTCCACTCTTATTTTCTTTCTTATGTTTTCCAATTTATCATTTTTAAGTTGTTTTCTAAGCTTCGCATTTATAACTTGCATCTTCTTTATTCCCAAATTGATAATCATCACATCGTTATTCAACATTTATCTAGTTTGTATATTCAAATCCATTTTATCCATTGGATGCACTACATTTAGATCAATAGACACCTTTGTCACTTTCTTTAGTTGTTTTTTCTCCATCGTTGCTATATTCAACCTACCCTTTTCATAATCAACAATAGAGAGCATCCTTGTGTATGATTCTCATTGATCAAATATTTTGGGAATAATCTTCTTCTTACATGTTTCTACATTGCAAAATCTTTGCACCAATTAAATCCCACAACATTGGTATACTAAACCCTGGAAATTTTCAAGTTTTTTATATTATACCAAAAAGATAAGTTTTTAGTTTCCTCTTGCAACAATAACCTTATCCACTATATGTTTTATGATTCTACAAACTATGCGTTGTGAACTGGCATTGTGAACCATTTGTTTTCTGCTAAGATCCAACCCTCCTCAACTTATATTCATTTAGGTCTGAGGTTTTAACCTTTCAAAATCATTTTCCTCGTCAAACGTGGGAAGTCTTGCAAGCCTGTCATAAAAAACTAGTCCAACTCACGCTGTGAACCCAACAGTGCGTTGTGAACCCTCTGTTTTACACAGAGTTACTTCATTTTTTCCTTTTTGTAGCCTCATCCAAGTTGGATTTTTATTCTTATGTTATAACCCCCTACTTGCATCATGTTCATCCTCACACTATTGTTGTGCATACATATTTTATTCAAGTAAACCCTAAGTTGTGCCAGTTCTATTATCAAACCCTAATCTTCCTATTTTTATTATATATCTGATAACAAATTGTTATAAGAGGGTAAAGGAGGTTTTCAAAATAGTCATCATGGATAGTCGGAAAGGTAAGAAGATTTGAAAAGGGGAATAGACTGTTATAGATGAACCACATGACATGCAACTCATGAATTCTAAACCATTTTTCAAGGAAGCATTCCAGAGGGTGGGTTGCCTGAATTTTTGTGAGAATGTGAAAAGAGGACAACCTAAGGTAGATAAACAGTTTGTTCTCAACTTCAATGGGAAAAAGACTATGGTGGGGGTGCTAGAGTTTGAATTCTTTGAGCAATCTATTTCTATAGTCATAGAGATACCTGATTGTGGTGATAAGTGGTTTAAATCCATGTCTTTGAGTTTTTCTTTCTCCAAGGAATTCCTAAAGCCTACATATCAAGGAGACAACCTATCCAAGGGAGTGCCAAGAAGTCGCATGCTGGAGTGTTTTGAAAAAATGCTCAGAGTCATTCAGAGGTACTTCACGTGTGAAGGAAGGTTTAATATGGTTTATCAATACCATATCAGATTGCTACTACACTTCACTGGGAAAGAGTCCATGAACCTTCCCTTTTATATTTTTAGGAGTATTGGCAAGATGTCAGATAGGGTCCAAGCTAAATCCAAGCAAGTGGATACCAATGTTTTTCACTCTAGTTTAATCAAGATGCTAGTACTGGAAGCGTTGAAGAAGACAAACACTGACTGAGAAGTTTTCCTAACTGCATCAGGTTTTCAACCAAATATTTCTCTCACACTACAGTCCAAAACACAAACACCTACCCCTGCTAAGAAGACTATGCACTCAAATTCAAACAAAAAGAGAAAGATGACTAGAAGTGATAAATCCATTCAGATTACTGATAAAAAAGTTTAAGGTGGTCCCTCACAACCTCCTGATAGAGAAATTTATCCTGTGGAATAACCTAAACCCATGGAGATATCATCAAGTAAAACAAGGATTATGAAGGGTAAAAAACTTATATTTTCCCCACATGTTGCTGCAGAAATAGTAAAACCTAAAAGGCCTTTCCCCAGATCAGCAACTAAACAACATATTGTTGTGGAAGAGGGTATAGAAGAAGCCTCAACTCAACAAAAGGATAAATCTCATCCTTCCAAGAATACCATAGATATTATAGATATCAACACTCCTCCTCATGAAAGTAATCCTACTTTCAAAAGATTCAGGAGGCAACTTAAGGTTACAAGAGTTGAAAATGACAAATTGAAGAAGGAAAATCTAGAGGCTCGAATCAAGTTGAAGGATATGTTAGATTTATATGAGAAGACTATTGATAAAGAAAAATACTTGGCTAAGAGGTCTCTACCGCTTCATAATCAACTTAAGAATGTTTATAAACATAAGAGAGCTTGCCAAACTCAGATCAAAAGATTGAAAGTAGAATTGCAACGCTTCAAAGAGAAGATAGCAAAAAGGAATTTGGATATATTGGCTAGAGTGGCTACTAGAAGGAGTACCAAGAAGAGATGAATAAAGGATATTATTTTTACATCAGCATCATTTTTTCCATGGTTCACTTTTTTCATATACTTATAACTTGAGTAATGATTTTGGTTTTGAGATGAGGTTACCATATTCATATGATTTCTCCAAGGTTACTTCATGTTTCAAGAAGTTTTTCGTAGGCTCTAGAAGGTTTTTCCCAACTTCTTGTGCAAGTTTTAAAGGCTGGAATCGTTTTGGAGGTAAAAAGGCACCTATAAGAAAGTTTGCAGTAGATGGACTAACTGGCGCTATGAACTGGTTGTTTTAGGACAGTCTGTAGCACAAGTGTTGCGAAATGGGAGTTATAAATATTTTGAAGCTGAAAATGATTGTCAGGTGTCAGGTGGAGCTCGGATAATAATTTAAGAGATTAGTTGCACATCAAATGCCACCTGCCTCAAGGAGCTACCTGTAGTAAAACCACATGCACCAAATTGTTAATAGTTGTTTTTAAATGGTGCCAACATTTTCCTGGAAAATAACATTTTGGTCACATTTATGTTGTACACCTAGTGCCATGCCTTTCTTAGGCATATAATCCTATGAGGAAGTTAGGTGGTGAATTGTAAACATGTTTTTTTTTTTTATATTTTGTTATTTAAGAGGCATTGTAACTCCATGAGGAGGTTCAGATGGTTAAACAATGAGGATCTTATATTTAGTTTCAAACTATAACAGAGTTTCCTGATGTATGTATCAGACCCAAGAATCTTTAACAATGAAATCTCAACTTAATTTCCCACTGTCATATCTATTTCTAACCCACTTTGATGTTAGTTGTTGGTGAAGGATTCATCATTATGCTTGTTTCTTACTACGGTAAATGATTTATTGTTGGTAATTCATGCAAGTATGATCAAAGTGTTCTCTCATTTTTACTAAGAAGTTTTTATTCAATGAAATTTATTATATATGTGTTTCAAAAGTACTTGATGTAACCTAATACATGTATTTCATTTTTCTTTCCAATTCTTCTATCTCCTATTGATATCTCTAAACATTGATATCAAACTATTTAAATCCTTGCTTGTTGGTTTGTATTTCATGGAAGTTTTTGTGTCGACATCATAAACTGAGTATCACACCCATTTACTACACATTGAAAACATTATTATTCACAATTCTGATGGGTATTAGGCTTACATCTACAACAGTCTAGGTGTGACTTCT
>CBVK0101264121.1:0-11681 GCA_900067695.1 Picea abies | reverse complement strand
TTATTTTGGGTAAGCATGTCAACTACTTTGACATGGGTGACTTCCAGGGGGTGGGTCGAGGTTTCGCATAGGACCGAGAGCATGTCGAGCATGATCCCATGTTAGGTCCTCATCCCTCCAGGCGAAGGCCTGACCCCCCTATCCAACATCATCCTATTGCAGATAGCTTGCAACAAGTATAGCTAGTCATTTCATCATTGACTTATATCCTAGTGCAACATAGTAGCTTTGTTGCACTATCTCGGCAGGAGGTGCTTGCCAGTGACATTGATAGAGGGGTTGGAGCTTCAACATGCACAATAGAGTACAATGAGGAGAGGGCACATGGAAATATCAGTTGTCCATGTGAATCTCATAGATTCTCGAGCTACAAGAAGACATGTCATGGTCCTATAGAGCCTAGTGGATAGCATAGCTTCATGGAGGAGGTTAGTATCTTAACCCTCTCTATGTTCTACATCATTATATATTTATTTTGTATTTTGTGTATTATATAGGTTTTTTATTGTATGTTGTTTTGCAGTTGTTACGTCTAACCAATAGACCCTCTACACGGATGGATGCATTAGTGCCTAACCCCACCAATGATGGAGCGATAATGGAAGCCTTCTCATTGGGTGCACCCCACACGCAGGTATGTGTCACATTTGATAAATTCACCATCGCCATTTCTTTATGTTATGGCATCCTCAAATGTTTAATGTTCTTGTGTGTCTACAGGACTTGGGACTAAGTGATGCCGAGGAATGTCCAACTAAGATGTACAAGTCACATGCATCACATGTACCATGTGTAGAGTTAAATATCATATAATTCTCAAATTTTTTGTGTTTGTGTTTTTGAATTTTACTATTTGGTACTAATAGTTCAATATTATTAATATGCATGCAGGATATGAAAATATTTTCTATATATATTACTATTGTACTCCCTAGGCACCTGAGCCTTGCTTCTAGGTTACCTTTATCCATGCCTAGGGATTTGCAATCACTTCTACAGCCTGTGGGGGTCTATAGCAGCCCACCCCCAACATATGTCTTATTACATGCAACCTCATTGGATTCACACGCAGGCCACCCATCTGCACCACCTCTTCCATCACATCCATCTACAATGGATGTACTTGTATGCCACCCACCCCCACCACCATTTCCATCGGCCCCATCCATCAAGGATACCACAGTATAGGTTTCCTCAAAGTAGGTTGTACAACCTAGTGCTCCATTTTGCAACGAATTTCCATCGAGGCCTGAGATATTCATGGTGAGATAATGTATTGATGATAATTTTTTATGTATCATGAATTTTATTTTACACATATTTGTTTAATTTTCTTGACTTTATCTTTGTAACTAATGCAGGGTGGCATCGCGGAGACATTAGGGTCGCGGAGTAGGGTAACACCCTCACGATTGACAGTAGAATATGTGGTGAGTTGTCTTAGTTTAAATTAAAAAGTATCATTTTGTATGTCTATTAATCTATTGAGGAAAAAATGTATAACAATGTTTTTTCTTTGTGTAGTCTCCATAACGTCGAAGCACGCCCAGGCCTAGAACAATTCGAGGTGCTTCCTCAAGCAAGAGAAGAAAGATAGATTTATAGGATGCTCCTGAGGGTGGCGAGGGTGGAAATGGTCAATAATTGACCAACTACTGCCATTTTGTATCTAGACCACGATATGGATGATTTTTACATTAGGGAACTTGTTGTCTCTTTGTATATTGGGCATGAGGTGCCATTTTGTAAAAAATGTACAATTTAGACGATGTTGAATATGTGTGTGTGTGTGTGTGTACAATTGGGAACGTTTTTTATGAATCTCATTGTTTCTGCATTTTATATTGATGAATATATAAATTTCAAGGTCTTTGAATTTCAAAATGTATGAATTTTATGTGTATTGATCCCTTGACTTTATTCTAAAGTGATTATAAATACTTGTGTTATGCATTAACAAATATCTTATGGTAGAAAAGATTGTTAAGTGATAAATCCATAAGCAATTAATGGTTCTCAAGTAGCATTGTTTTCTAATCAACCATGTATCTCTACATCATCGATAGATCATTCCTTCTAAATTATTGGATTTGAAAGGATGTCTATTTGGTGTAATTTTACCCCTTTTTCAAATCAAGTAGACTAAATTTACGAAAAAATGACATTTTTTGGCATTAAGTTGTAATTCCATCTCATTCTCTTGCTTGCAGTATTGAGCCTATTGTCGGTTCTTGATTTCACATTATAGGCCTATCACCTCACGAGTTTGCATCATCAGCCAAGCAGAGCCTTGTTTATATCCTTTGCATCTTGACACCTTATACCCAAGAGGAAAAATTCCCCCGAGTTTCCATATTCTGCATGCACCTCCTTGCATTGAGCATAGGTATGTTCCACTATTGGAACTACTTTCTTACTAGCGACACTCGTTTCCTCCTCTGTATCATAACATTCATTTGACTATGAAAAAAAAAACGATGGTAGGGAAAATAATATTATCTTATATTGGTAGCAATTGTGTCACCTTTGAATAGAGCACAAACTTTTGAGTCCACTTGTCATCAAAATTTTGGGTTTATCATGACCTTAGGAAGATGATATCGTTACTTAGAGTTTACTCCCCTGAATGGTTACTCTTCTAGTCCCTATGGAGAGTTTGATTGGTTCCTCCTGCAAATGGTTACTCTTCTAGTCCCTATGGAGAGTTTGATTGGTTCCTCCTGCATCACAAAGTTTCATCATTGAATTTATATTGCCAGAGTCTTCCATATGTCTCATGCTCTTGTTCAAAGGATGTCTATCAACCTGTGTCGGCCATTCCTCGAAACTCTTGACTTTTCATGTCAGCCATACCCTCAGTGTGTCTTAGAGTTACATGAAGTTGTAGTCCTATCATGCACTGTGGTCCTACTTTCATCATTGGTAGGTAACCTTCAACCCTGCAGTCGACATTTCACCATTGGTCGCTGACTAGGGGGTTTCTCTTGTGTTCGACGAAAAGAAATATATTCACACATTGGGATTCATGTAGTGTCTTGGATTCCATTAGACTTATTTGTGGTTTCCTTTCCTTTCAGCAGTTTTCCTTATTGGTTGCTATTCATAGGGTATTTTTCATGTACCACTTGCATCTGGAGCACGCGAAAGATGCATGGGGTCGCTGGTTCATGAACATGTTCTTCATATGAATTCCTCCAAATCATAAATCTCCTACTTTGTACCTCGTCCTGAATGATGAGATATTCCTTAATGTTATCCTTTCAACAGGTCTCCTTCCATCGACTTTAGGCCATATATTGTGGAAATGAGGCCTAGAGTCCTATGAGTACCTAGAGGCTTGCAGTTATTAGTGGCATTTTCTCCCACCATCGACATATGGGAATACATCAATCTCTCCTAATCAATAGATTCTTCAAGTGTTCGACCTCAACACATTTATTCACACTTGTAAGAATTTACTCTCTGCCTTGATACCTACTTTCATTATCGGTAGGTTGTATCGTGTTTGTTAATGGTATATCTTAATGATCGGTAATCAAATGAAGTCTCATTGTTTTTTACCTCAACTCCTTTATTCACATAATGTAGACTTTCACCTTTGGCAAGTTGTGTAGAAGAATTGAAGCCATCATTTCATAGTCACAACTTTTCTGAGTTGTTGCTATCTTTCATTGGACCAGTACCTATGTGACTTCAATGACCATGGGAGATCATATTGTACTCCATTGTATACATATATCTTCAAATTGATTTTGAGACTGGTTTTACTGGGCCTTGTTCATGACTATGAGTGCCTATGGAATGTATCCACCTTTGTATTACCTATTCATGGACATGAACAACTGTTTGGTACATTTTCACATGGATTTGATGTGTAATTCAAATTGGAATCCATGTGCACAAAGTCAATACATATTGTAATATTCTCATGAGCAACTATTTTGTCCAGTTGGGTCTCCATTACTCCACTTCTGGGTATTAAAATTTATTTCGCCCATCGCAGATACTTTTTTGACCTCACACATTAGGGGGAATCTATTGTAGCAATGTTTTCCTCACCTTATGAAAAATTGCTTAGAAGGCCTTTTTCATTTACCTATGCAAACTTGAAGTCCCTTTTTGCAATTCCCAGAGCTAAAAATAATATTTTTCCACATATATGCACCCTAACTATTATACAACATGTGTATATGCAGGTTGCACCATTACAGCCTACATACATCAGGTTTTGTGCCCAAAATTAAAAAATGGTGTCGGGTTTCCATGTCGCGTCATGATATCCATGATCCTTGACCTTCCATATACTGGAAACGTTCTGATTCAACCCTCCAGTTCCATTTGAATGACATAAATGGACCATATCCAAGCTGTGGAAAATAGGAGAAGAATACAACTTTGAGAGAAAAGTTACTCTGGAGAAATTATTCACTTCATATTGAGTCTACATCCCTTTATCCTTTTAAGCATGAACACATTGTTCAACCCCCAAGCTCTTCCTTACTTTCTGGAGAACCTCATTGTCCCTCTTATATGAGCTTTTCTTTGGTGGAGGATTGAAATGGTGGAGGCCCATCTGGAAGGGACTTAGCTTCCCGGTTCCGAATCATGCTGACATGGAATTTTTTCATTCATACACTTCTACTGATTACATTTGAATAGAAATACTCTTTTATCATCCAATTAATGTCTTAAAAATATTTGAATTGTTATTCCATGGGAATATTTGTTATGAATATTTATGGATTATGATATTTAATGTCCTAAATTTATATATTATCACCATATGCTTATGTATCTTGGTTTTTGAGGACACGTTGCAGGTGTATTTCTTTGAGTCAAGTGCTCAACGGTGGACTTCATCGAACGTTTGAATGAGGTAGTCTCTTTATCTTGTCTTGTTAGCATATTTGTTTATACAGCATACTTGAGATTAGAGTTGATTTCTATAGTCATTTCCTTATGTTGTGGTTTACCCCATGCCATAGAGTGATTTCTATAGTCATTTCCTTATGTTGTGGTTTACCCCATGCCATAGAGAGATTTTCCTCGTAACATGGCCTGCCACTTCGCAACTAGTTGGGGGCAGTCTTCTGTCGAGTGATCTAGTTCTCTACAATATGTGCATGTCGTACACGGATTCTATTAATCGTGGGCCAAGTGCCTAGGTTGAGTATAATTATAACAAATAATCGTTCCTTGTCCTCCTCTACCAAAATTCCCTTTACCTTGGCCTCTACTAAAATTTCCTCTATTCCCCTTATTGAAACCTTTTTTATTCTTATACTTTGCACCACCCCCCTCTGCGATGACATTCTCTTCTTAGGTCTTGTACATATCTTATGTACGCTCCCTTAGTAGGTAAAACATGTGAAAATCCTTCTCTTCGTGTCCTACCAAATTGAAAAAGTTGCAAAACAAATTCTTTGGTGTACTCTGATACTCAGTGGGGTGATTTCCCCATTTCTTACATATCTCGTAGTATCCCCCCTAGTAGTGGATTCAACACTCTAGCTGCCAAATATTGTGTGAATGTTGGGAATTCATCCTTTTGATGGCCCTCCATCCTACACTTGGTACACCAAACTTGTTCTTATTTCTCCTTCCCTTTGGTAAGCTCAGCTAGTTGGATTTTCAATGCCACCAACTGTGTTTGAAATTGTGCCATTCCTCCAATATATCCTTCCAGAGATGCCTCTAGTTTCATTTCAATTTCCAGAGCCTTGAGCTATGACACAACCTTATGTTGAATCAGTGGTCTACGAATGTGTAGTAGAAGTCATACAACAAACCAATCTTGATGTTGTTGATCTGGAACTTGGAAAGACAATATCCCCATCACATCCTTAAATCGTTGATCGAAATCCCATATGGAATTTATTTGTACCTGTTTGATCTATTTCAGTTATGTGATGTACTGCGACTCTGACTTTGGACNTGATCTATTTCAGTTATGTGATGTACTGCGACTCTGACTTTGGATTTTAGAAATCCTTTATTAGCAGTTTCTTTATTTCTGCCAATGTCCTAGCCTATCCTGAAGGCATAATACTTTGTAACTTAATATACCATACTAGCACACAACCTCTAACTGTTTTCTCTAACTACGCAATCTTCACAGCCTCATCCTGTATGTTCTTCGCATCCCAAACTATTTCAAAGACAAACATGTTTTGTTACAGATCCTCTGATCCCACTCCCTTTAATTCATAAAGTCTAAAAGTATTATTTACTCCCACCATGTTGGTTTTTGTAGTCCCTCCTCTTGGTGATGCTAGCGAACTTTGATTCTGACTTTGACTCTGCACACTACTCCCACTATTTTGACTACGTTGGTGGACTTTGATTCTGACTTTGACTCTGCACACTACTCCCACTATTTTGACTACTACTACTCTTTCCTCCTTGACTAACTACGATGGATTTTGACAAGTATTCAAATGTTATCTATGATTTTGGTGACACACATGGGATCATAAATTCAACGCAAGATCATTTTTGAGTATGACTTACTAGCAATGGAACCACTTTTGGCTTAATTTTTTGCGCTTGGGATGTAAGACCCAAGGTTCAGTTTACCTATGACCAAGAAACCCACTAGACACTAACCCTTTTAGCATCATCTACTTGTGCAGATGAAGTCTCACTCAGGGTATCTATTTGGACTGAAAGAAGCAAGCTTCTATAGTAGTAAGGGAAAGGGAGACAAATGACCTATTCATTCTTCCTTCTTATATATAAGCATGTGATTCGTCTCTAGTTAGTATTACTTTTTTGTGATTCATATTCCCCTACTTAGCATACTTCCGATTATTACATATATTCTTCATTGTCACGGTCATGAATATTACACCATAATTAATCCATAAACCAAGTCTATTCTATGAGGCATAACAACATAATTCATAATTACACAAATAAATTAGATACCACAAGACTCAATATCATATCTAAACTCTCTCTTTATTCATCTTTCTCCTCACCAACCGACTATTACATTCACAACTCTAGCATAATATTTCTACCCCCTAATCTCCCAATATATTACATATTTATATCTCAAAATCTAGGGCTTAAAACACTATTCTATTTATCCCAAAACTATGCCATTACAATACATGGCCAACTCAGTTGATTGGCTATTCGACTGCTTTATTCTACTTTTAACTCTTCATGTTGCTTTTTTGCTATTCTTTTATTTGTGGAATGTCGTGTTTTCATCCTTCTCTCATGCTTTATTCTCTCTCCCTCTTGCTTTATTCTTTTGTTTGTGCGTTGTCTTCATCATGTGTGATTTCCTCCTTTTGCACAGTATCTTGTGGAATGTGTCTTAGTTGCGTGCTAATTTCCCTCCTCTGCACACTTTCCTTATTCTTATTTTTCTCCCAACATTGTATCAAAAACTTCCTATCCAACAGAACTACTAAAGTAACTGGGTGAGCTATAAGTGAAAATGAACTCTGCATAAGATTCCCACATAGGTAGTTGAAATAAAGGTACATAATAAAAAACAAGTACATACATACATATTGTTGATAGATTTGGTTGGTTGTCATTGATGTCAACCCTTGCAACAAGTCTGATAGAAAATTCTGGCAGCCCCAGAGGTCTGGTTAAGGAAGTCCAATTTGATCAACGAATATGGACATGAAGGACAATGAAATTGTAGGTAAGACTATCATAGATGAATAGTACACATTGTGCCATTTCCGATGATATGTGGTATGCCACGTGGTTCCTCATGGTTAAGGATGCATGGCCTTGTGAAGTTGGAGGATCCTCAAGAATAATCTAGAAGCCCTAGAAGGTCAACAAAGAAGTCAATTATTCTAGAAGCTCCTAGAAAGTCATCAAGAAGGTTGCTAGTTAAAGTGGTTGTAACAAGGAGTTGATTATGGGTAAAGTTGTTGCAATAAGAAAATAATTAAAAATAAATTAGTTGCAACAAGGAGTTATGAGCTTACTAATTATGGGTAAAGTAGTTGCAACAAGAAAGTGGGTTAGCCATAGAACAAGGAATATGGGTAAAATAGTTAGAATATGATAGCGCCTAAAGAAAGACACTTGGAAAGTATAAATAATACATCAAGAGACTCCCATTTTCACCTATTGAATATATTGAACATCTATGTTGTAAAGTTTTGTGGGCAGGTAAAGTAGTGAAATTCAGTGAAGAGAGATGTTGCAGGAGCTGAAGAGACGAAGTTGAGCTTACTATTCTAGGGTTTTCCTGAAGCTATCCATTATTTGTAGTGTTTATAGCCTATGAGAACACTATAAACCCTATAAACACTATCTAGGGTATATTGACATACCTATTCATAAACATAACTATATGAAGAAAAGAGAACACTTACTCAATTTAAACATCTTACATCCATCAAAAGAAAAATTTCCATGTTTGTTAGAGCTCTAAACTGCCCTATCCATGCATACATGGCCTTGGCCCTCTTACTTGCATCATTTTCCAAATCATTGCTAAGAATATCTTCTTAAAAAACCATTTTTTAGAGCATGTATGTGCCCTGCACCACTATAACCCACATACATATGCTTGTTGCATGCTAGACATCATATGTACATACGCTTGTTGCACACTAAACAGCTCATGTATGCTTGCAAAAGTTTCAAAAATTAAAAAGTTGTAAGGAATTCGGTGAAATTCATGGGCTATTGGGGGTTTCCCAACCAATTCACCTGCTATAGCCCATCCCCCAACTGAATAACCATCCTTTTTTAATATAAAAGGAGGTGTTGGAGTCTCATTTCACATCCAAGCATAAGAACAGTGAAACTCTACCCAATTTCACTTCCTTTCCTTGCCCAAGATTTTGCTACCTTTTGTGAGATATTGCCTCAGCATTCCCTCATCAACCCCTTCTTCCTCCATTCAATCCCTTCCCTTCCCTTGAGGTGATCAGAATATTGAGAGAAGATGCCTATTGAAGGTGCACTTGGAACATTGTAAAGAGGAGCCTGAACCTAGTTCGTGGAATGGTGGCTGACAGAGATTGTAAGTTTCAGTAGTTATTTGATGAATAAGAGAATCTCTTTTCCTTGTCCCAAATCATGATGTTTTATGTCTTCTTCTTTGATTTGTGTATGAAATTTGATATCTAACCCTAATTTATGAATAAAATTTTCATTTGTGTAGTCCTTGTTTTCCTATATTTGGATGCAGGTCAGCCTTGGGAGGAGACTTGTAGTCTTTGGAACTACAGAGCTTGAGGATATCATCACCAGACATAGGATAAAAGGTACAGTTACCTGAACTTCTCTCCTATTGATTTATTTTCATTTATTTTGGTATGTTTGGGGTAGAGTAGAAACTATATTGACTTTTAGATGGTCATTCGCTCTTTCTACATCTTAAACCTTGGTGTATTTAAAGGGGGGATTTTCCCACTAGTAGAAATGGATACCATACTGGGGATCTCTCTAGGGGTTTTTAGGGGGTTTTGGGTTGATTGATTGGTTTGTTTTCCTTTTGAGTTTCATTCAAGTTTACTGAGTCTGTCAAGAGGTTATGGTCACCTGCGAGGTGCATACCAATTGTCCCTTCCATGTAATTCTTCCTTGTATTTTTATTTTTAAAAAGACACAGAGGTGTATGCTCCCTATCTTAGGTCACCCCACATATGTACGTTCTTTTCACAATAAACAACCCATGTACATACGCAAGCTACTGATGCAACAACCTGTGTCTCTGTTTCATGAATTTTTTTTTAATAAAGAGGGAGTTTGCATCTTTCCTAATAGAAGTTCAACTTCTCAGGGACTTCTTGGATCAGCTAGAGTCCCTGTCTATGGCCATAGCTTGGCTATAGGTTCTAGTTTACTTGTTTCCTAAGTATTCTTGTGTTTACCCTAAGAAGGTTTTGAGCAAGGTGTTGAGTCTTAGATCTGTCCTTTTTGGTTTCTTGGTTGAATCCCTGTGATCTGCAGTGGCCTGAAGGTCTTTACCAGTCTTGTTTTCAGTCTTCTTTTTATCCTTTTTACTTTCTTTGAAAAAAGAAAAAGTTTACTTTAGTTTTTTCTCTTTAAAGCAATTTAAAAAAAAATAGAATTTCATTTTCTTGCATTTCAGTTTGGTAAAGTAGTTAAAGTTGTTATTTTCAAAAGGAAAAGGAGTCTTTATTTTCAATTTCTTCTTGATTTCCTGAAGCATAAAGTAGTTTGTAGTCAAGAGAAAACAAGTTTTAGGATTTATTTATTTACAAGATCTTGAAATATCAATTAGAAAAGATGAGTCACAAAGAGTTAGTTACAAGCTTTGATTTTGAATTCGAAGTAATTTTTATTTCAAGTGATTTAAATCTCTCCTCCTTATTCATCTCTTTAAAACACCATTAGTTTCATTTTCGTACCTTTTCAGTAAATCAAGCCTTAAAAATAATGACTAATCTAAAATACATTACACTTTTTTGTTTGTAGGGTTCACAAACTAGTTTAGGGTTTTAGGGCCTTGAATTAGGTTTGGAGAGGAAACTCTTCAAGGAAACTTTAAATCAAACATTGGAGTCTAAGTTAGGGAGTGATTTAATTCCAGTGTCGAAAGAGTTATCCAGGACCCCCATCTAACATAGGGGATAAACATGAGGTTTCATGATGAAAGGCAGTGGAGAAAACCCCTCCAAAGTTGGATTGAACGTAGTGGGGATGTTATATTGAGGGTCTTTCTCAGGAGCAATACCAACTGCATTTACCTATGCAGCTTCATGGACCTCGAATCCATTCGAGATACTCTATTTTCTTTCATATCATTTTCTTTCGATACCCTTGAAGGGCTTCAGACTTGTTATCTTACTCATTACAATCTTCTCAACTGTCGATTGTACCTGCCCAGTAACTGACTGCGAGATGGAAACCTAGTTGCCCATATTTTAAGGACCTACATAGGTGAATTCAAGGGTATATTTCAGTACCTAGGGTGGATGTTGGATCAGGCTTCACAGAGTGTACCCGTAGGTTGCTTCCATTTTCGAGTTTCACTTACACTAGTTAGTTGCTCTAGTGTTGATTGGTGTAACTGTCCTTCCTACTAGATAGTCGATTGCTTGATTTTTCTTTAGGAAAATTTTTAGTGTGTTATTTGTGTTCAACGCTAGTCAAGCCTTACTGTGTTGATTGATCATTTCAAAAAGTGGAATGTCAACAGCTCCACTGGTCACGAAGCCTCCAGGGCCTATCGTCACTTACTTTGGATCCACCTCTGCCACCGTTACGACGAAGACTTGACCAAGAAGGGTCATTTGAAGCGACCGGGCCTCAGGAAACTATGCTCGAGCCTGCTCCATGAGGATAATTTATGAATTTGGAGTAACCTACCATCTCTGACCTTAGGGAAGAATCTCTCGGGCCATCTAACCCTCTAATTATTAACTTGTCGGCGTCGATCTTGGTTCAGATTGTCCCTCCTGAGGTGACATATTCCAAGCACCAGCTAGTTTTATGAGTGGCAATGGAAGAAAATGTTGCTACTTCATCCAAGAGTCTTCATACTCCCATTACAAGTACTACTTCAGGAGGCATCCTACCTCCTCTCCCACCTTCGCCAGTCAGGACCAGAGTGGTCTCAACTCCCTCAACTTCGGGCAACAGTTTGGTACCTTTATCGGCCTCGATCATTATTGCAGCACACCTTTTCTGCTACTTTGTTTAATCACTCTGATACCAAATTGTAG
>CBVK0101264018.1:0-13157 GCA_900067695.1 Picea abies | reverse complement strand
CTCTTCCTCTTGACCTACCCAACCCAAGGAATGTACCCCTTCA
The DNA here is from genome assembly GCA_900067695.1 of Picea abies. Taxonomy (NCBI): domain Eukaryota; kingdom Viridiplantae; phylum Streptophyta; class Pinopsida; order Pinales; family Pinaceae; genus Picea; species Picea abies. Next base: position 13,114 of record CBVK0101264018.1, on the reverse strand, counting down.
TTGTTCTCAGTCCCTCAGGAATCCCATTCATTTATCAGGGTCTCTCTGGCATAGGTAACCAAGAATCTCTTGTTGGGAAACTCAAGGGAGCTCACCTCTATGAAAACTACCAGGAAAACAACAACAATCATTTGATGTTGTAGTGAAACTCACACATGAGTTCACTCTTCAGGCTTGAAAAACTGGCTCTTCAGTCTTCTGCTCCAAATATGCCCCAAAATTCTCCCTCCATGGTTGCTTTAGCTTCAAGATCTTCTTTTCTACTCTCTGCTTATTGTTCATGAAAAAACATTGACTCCCTAAAAATATTGTAACTTCCCATGCGATTTTTTCCTCTCCTTGGCTTACTTTTTTGACTTACAATATTCCCCAAACTGATTGTACTCAACCCCCATGCTCCAAATAACCATGGGATGTGACTTCTCACACCTACCCTCTTACATGCATCCAATGATTGGCTTTGGGAACAGTCAACAACAAAATAGAAGGTTCATATACCAATAGAAAATTTAGGAAGTGGGTTGAATTAATAGACATGTGTAATTCCCTCTTGGACCCCTCTTAGACATCCTCTTAAACCCTCCCCTCTCTTGTGTATTAATTCAACCCCAATCTCTATCCATATCTCCTGGAACTGGCATCACATTTTATTATTAAAATTCAGAAATACAATTAGCATATACATTGCCTGGTTGTGGCCACACATTATATCTATATTAAGCATTAATTAAAATGGGGATTATAGTGGGGACGTTACAATGAATTTGGCCTCAAAGCACCACATAGGCCCTATAAAGAGATATTTACCTTAGAGTGGGATATGGGTGTTGATAGGAGGTTTTACATACTAGGTATAGATCCTAGGATCATGACTATGGTCAAGTGAGGAAAAAAGGGGTCATATGACCTAAATGAATCTTCTATGACTCATGGGACAAAATGAGGTCTTGAACCACCACATATTCCATTTAGAGGGTATCTTTAGCCACTAAGTGGGATACATATGCCATTGATATATTTTTTCACTAGGGATTGGTCTCAAGGCCTTAACCATGGTCATATGGGAACCATTAGAAGGTTTTCCACACTTGATGGTTCTCTAGACACATTACATGATCCAATGGTAAAAACCAATGTCTTAGGTACTAAAATATGCTTTTATGGCTCATGGACCATTCATAGGGTCTAAAACCACCACACAAGCCTCATAAATAGAATCTTCACTCCACAAATATAATATGGATGCCATTAAGAGGTTTAGCACACTAGGGATTGGTATCAAGGGATTAACAACAATCCAAGGACAACCACTAGGGCCTAAAAGATAATTTTAGGGTTCATGGTCATATGTCCCACCTTTGGATTTCATGTTATCATTCCAAGTGATGATTTTTTTTAGCATCAAAGTCACTCATAATTATGAATGGCCTATTTGTAGGATTCTTCACCTTATCCTTTCATAGTACATAGATAGGCTAAGATATTGAGACTTAGTTTTTTATTTTAAAAGCGTCCTATCTTGGCATAATTTAAACCTTTAATTATTATATTTTATTCATCCATTAATAAAATTTTATGTGGTTGTCCTTTGACCATGGAAAATATTGTAATGGCATCCATATTATACTTGGGATAAAGATCCCATTTATAGGGTTTGTAACCTTATGCATGATCCATGAACCATAAAAGCATATTTCGTCGCAAAGACATTCATTTTTAACCTTAGACCATGGGTAGTGTCTTGAGAACTATATAGCGTGGAGACTTCATAATGGTTCCTATATGACCATTGATAAGGCCTTGAGATCCATCCTTGGTGAATAAAATATCCTAATGGTGTATGTATCACACCTAGTGGATAAAAATCCCATCTAAAGGGTGTGTGTAATGGTTCAAGACCTCCTTTAGTATCATGATCCCTTGAATCATCATTTACCATGTTCAATACCCTAGGATCCTTCCCTAGTATGAAAATCCTCCTATAGGTTCCCATATGACACTCATAGATCAAAGATCCTTTTTAGAGGGCATGTGTGCTACTTTGAGGTTGTATTCATCGACCAGATCCTTAAATATTTATATACAACTCGAGGATCGTTATTTTCTCTCCTTACCATGGTCAAGAACCAGAGACCTGTCATTGGTGCACAAAACCTCTTAATGGCACCCATATCCAGATAAAAGGATAAATATCCCCTCTAAAGGGCCTCTACAATGGTTCAAGAACTTGTTGATGGCTCAAGAGCCTTAAAAAATTCATTTAGGTCCTAATATACTTTATTTTCTCCCATGACCATGGTCAAGGAATCGAGACCCATCCATTGTGTCTAAAAATTTCTAATGGGGCACATATATAATTCATAGTATAAAGATTATGAGATTTAAAAGACTAATTTAGATTTTGTGGTCCTTGTTTTCCTTTTTCGACCATGGTCAAGGCCTTGAGACCATGCCTAGTATGTAAATCTCTTAATGATGCACACATCCCACTAAGAGGCTAATGATCTTAGTCTACATGGTGGTTTGAGGCCTAGTTGAAGGACCAGGGCCATAGAAGCTTCAATTTGGGCCAAAGGTATGAGATCCATATCTTGTGTGAAAAACTTCCTAATGGTACTCATATCCCACTCAAGGAAAAAGGTACTTTCTAGAGGGGTTTTGTGGTGGTTTAAGGAATCTTTCATGTCCCATAAGATTAATTTAGGGATGAAGGACCTTATTTTCTTGTCCTAATCAAGGTTAAATAATTGAGACCATCCCTACTAAAAAAAAACTCCTAATGGCACCCCTATCCCACTCATATTCAAAGGATCCCTTTTAGAGGGCCTATGTTGTAGTTAAAGGCCTTGATCATGGCCCATTAGCTCAAAATATTTGTTTAGGGAATAAATTCTTGGATTTCTCCCCTATCCATGGTTAAGACCTTGAAACCCATCCCTAATGCACAAAATGTCGTAATCATACCAATATCTTACTCAAAGGACAATGACACCCTATAAATGACATTATATGTGGTTGATGGCATTGTTTATGGCCCTTGATCCTTAAATTATTCATTAAGAACCTAGGGGTCTTATTTTTCTCCCTTGACCACGATTAATGCATAAAGTTCTAACGAGCTAAAGAACTTCAAAAATGGAGGCCAAGGTAGAAAGTTATGGAAAAATTACCAATTCTTTTTTAACATTAAAAATAATGCAAACACATTTTGGAACACATGCATGCCTTATTAGAACATGCACATTCTTTTGCATACTTATTTAGCAGAATTCATGGTAACTAATATGGTGATTTAGAAGGCACCAAGACTACTGTAAAAGAAACATGTGCATGTTTTAAATAAAACATGTGTGTTCCTACGTGAGTGAATTCTTGAATTCCCAATTGCCACTTTTTCAAACATCAACTTCATGTGAGTGCCCATGTGACTTCATTTTCTATGGTTTTGAACATGTTTAGTTGAAACATCTCAGTGTGCATTAAGCAAGTCAAAGACTATAAAAAATATTATATGATGTTGACGAATATGTATTTAGAAAAATCTTGAATGATTTCAAAGAGGCCTAGATAACCACCGAAGAGAAGAAAGAACATGGATTAGACCTTGATATATCATTGTGAAAAACCATAAAGGTAATAAATACTATATGTTTGAAGTTATTGGTTTTGATATGCTTGTGGTTATTTATTGGATATGTTTTTAACTTGCTATATTTCTTTGATGTAGGCATGTTGTACCTTTGACCTACTTTTGTGGTCATTTGTCAGACATTGATAAACTTAATTGATCTTCTATATTCTTATGTACATGAATGAATGGATGTACAAAGAAATCGTTTTTTGCACATTCTTTGTGTCAAGTTAATAAGTTTACGATTAGAGAGCCGTACAGATGTTTATCATTATAATATTATTTATTTTGTTAATATACTAGCTTAATATGTGTGATCATTAAATATGGTTTTCTCTTATTGCATATAGTTAAACGGCTATAGTCGTGAGCCAATTGTGGAGGAACTAAAGTATACCTTGGAGAAGGGTTACAAAAGAAAGGTGGGAGGTTTACAAACCATTCCCAGTGTATGAATGAATACTTCTAACTATATAAAAGCTAAAAAATAAACACACAATTAATAATTAATTACACTGGGAATGGGTTGTAAACCTCCCACCTTTCTTTTGTAAATATTCTTCTAGATTGACGATGATAAGGGTGAATCAGAGGAATTAGAAGATATTGGGAACTATTTAACTTATATGTTTTTTATTACATCTTTAAATATAAACATTTTTTTTTATTGAACTCATGTTCTTTTATTATATTTTTATAGAGTGAGAACAAGGAGGGTTTAGAGAGGAATTAGAAGATATTGGGAACTATTTAACTTATATGTTTTTTATTACATCTTTAAATATAAGCATTTTATTTATTGAACTCATGTTCTTTTATTATATTTTTATAGAGTGAGAACAAGGAGTATTGAACTCATGTTCTTTTATTATATTTTTATAGAGTGAGAACAAGGAGAGTTTAGAAGTTGAATAGGGCATTGACAACAATTCAATCAACTTATGATCTCAAATCAATTTCTCTTCCTTATATATGTACATATTTTTTTATACATTGCATACACAAGTTGACATTTCCCTAGTCTGTCAATGTACTGCTTGTTTATAGGAAGAAAAAATTACATGGTTATTTTACAATTTAATTGAAAATTACATAATCATGCTTATATATACATATTTTTTTTACTTCCATGGTGTGAAATTAATAGAATGTTAGTGCTGTAAAAATTCAAAATTGTGGCATAATATATATTATGATTTAAAAAAATGGAGTCGATCAATAGAATGTTAGTGCCGTAAAAATTCAAAATTGTGGCATAATATATATTATGATTTAAAAAAATGGAGTCGATCATGAGCTCAACTATGGTAGCTAGAGTTTATCGATAGCTACTTGTAGCTCTCTACCCTTGCCCGTTGTGTTTTTCAGGGTTTTTTTCCCCTCGTCGGACATGACCATGTTCGCGTCTTCTTTTGCTGCTGACCAAATCCGTGGGGTTGGTCCCTCCCTATCCACTGTTAGTTTGTCAACACATGGTTTTCTAGGTATTCAATTGATCTAGGTGGATATCAGTGGCCACCCACCACTTCCATATGGCTCACATACAACTTTCATCTTGATAGTTACGTTTTTTATCTTGACAGTTTTTTATAGATTTTCGAGTCCTAAACTTTCGGGGTCGTTTTGAGGCCCTAAACAACGTTTTTTTGGCCTGCCACAGTCACACTATAGACAAAGTCAAAGTGTGATGGAATCTTGTGTATTCCTCAGATAGAAATTTCCAACGAGCTATCATGTGCCTAAAATGAATATCATATGCAAAAGTTATGGCCCTAGAAAGTTGATGTACCAACTCACCCTGACGGGGCCCACATGACTTTTCGAGTCCTAAACTTTCGGGGTCGTTTTGAGGCCCTAAACAACGTTTTTTTGGCCTGCCACAGTCACACTATAGACAAAGTCAAAGTGTGATGGAATCTTGTGTATTCCTCAGATAGAACTTTTCAACGAGCTATCATGTGCCTAAAATGAATATCATATGCAAAAGTTATGGCCCTAGAAAGTTGATGTACCAACTCACCCTGACGGGGCCCACATGACTTTTGGCGCTTCATCTCCTAGGGTTAGGTTTTTGGATGTCTAGGGTTTTAGAATTCATGTTTGATGGAAAAAATCCTTTGGAGCTTAATTGTACTCATCTTCTGGTGAATGAGCATAGCCATCACATCTCTTCTTAGAGATAAGTTTCCACCATTCTAGCAAGCTTGTTTCAATTTGCATTTTTATAGTTTCAACATATTTCTTATTTAATAGAAGTCAAGTTTTACTATATCTCTGTGTTAATATTATAGATCTATGTTTTCATTTCTTTCCACTCATAAATCCGGATCATCAATTTAGATCCTCCTTCTATGATGTAGTCCAGAGAGATCCCCCCCCCCACTTCTTCTTTTCTGGTTCATGAAGCCCCTTCAATCACCATCCCCATAGGAGAATATGTCGGTGTCGATGAAAAATATTACATATATGTGAGTTTGGTGTGTCGCTTCAATGGTCTCTAGCCAATGTTAGGATATCTCCATGATTGGATTTCTTCTACTTGGATCCTAATCATGCAAAAAGAGGCTTCCATTTACCCTTGTGAAAAAGGTTTCTTCATTGTTGAGTTCAACATCGAGGAAGATAGGGATTTTATTTTCAACTCAAGTCCGCAGTTTTGGGGAAACTCAAGTTTGTGCATGAAACCCTAGACTCGTTCATTCAATCCCGTCATTGACATTCTCTCTTCAACCCCAGTTTGGTTGAGGCTCCCAAATCCCCCCTTGCATATTTGGGGTTTATCCCCTCTTGAAGCTACCAAATATTCTTTAGGAAAGTTACACTTTGCAAGTCGTGAAACTATAAGGCATAACATATCTAAATATAATTGAATCTACATGGAAATGGACTTCAGTAAAGGGATTCCTGTCAAAATTATTTTGAAAGGTAAAAATTATTCTTGGTCTTAGAAGCTAGATTATGAAAGAGTTTCTTAGCGATGCAGATCTTATTTTGAAACAAGACATATTGCAGCACAATACCCCAAAGGGACTAGGAAGAATAGGAAGTACCAATGGAAATCAACTTGGTGGGTTGATTCTAAAGAAGACCACCAGATAATATCGAAACACAGTGAAAACAACCTTCACAAGAAGATCCTATGAGACAACCAAGTCAGTTACCTCAAGAAATGAAACAAGAAACAACTTCGAAGCTGGAGAAAGAGGAGCCATTCTCTCTAAACTCGACACCCCATCCCAAGGAAGTGTCATCATAGAAGAATCCCCCAATCCATCCAGATACTGTTACTCCTTTGAAAATCGAGAATTCAGTTTCTATTGATCCAGGTAAAGAAAGTAAGGTTCATCCTAGCTCCATTCCTCTGACAAGTTGGGAAGATGTGGCTGATGAAGCTAAGGCATTAAAAACACCAAAACCTCCAGGTCCAAAAATTGAGGGAATGATAGATTTTGCTTCAACCCTCAATGTAAGTTTGACGGTAGTTGGGAAGAAGAAAAACACTCCTTCAACATCCCAAGGAAGTGTCATCATAAGAGAATCCCACAATCCACCCAAATATTGTTACTCCTTCAAAAATCGAGAATTCAATTTCTCTTGATCCAGGTAAATAAATTCAGGTTCATCCTAGCTCCATTCCTCTGACAAGTTGGGCAGATGTCGCTAAAGAAGCTGATGCATTAAAAACACTAGAACCTCCAGGTCCAAAAATTGAGGGAATGACAAATTTTGCTTCGACCCTCAATGCAAGTTGGACGGTAGTTGGGAAGAAGAAAAACACTCCTTCAACATCCCAACCAACAATGACAAGAAGTAGGGATCAAAATCCAACATAATTGTGTATTATTTTTGTCGATTATTATGCCAACAATTTGTAATAATATATTCATGTAAGGGATCATGGAATGTAGTTTTCTTGGACAACTGCAAAAATAGGCTAGTGAATTTTCAATCTGGGCTACTAAGGTCTAACAATAGACTTTGGATATTTATGCTATGTGATACATGCCAACGAGGCATATATGTTTTGTACCTCCACTACATTCTCTTGCCACAAATTTTACTAATATAAAATTTCTTAATTCTTGTTAAAAAAAAGTTCACAATTGTGTTTATGGATACACGGTTTTTTTCTCTTGTCATAGTTTAAAATTGATGAAATGTTAGTGGGATAATGCATTTATGTATGCATGGTTTTTTTTCTTAGGACTAGTACATTGTGAAATAGATTTATACTAGTCAACAATCTAATCAATATTAAATATTAAAAAATCAATTGTTACAAAAATATAATATTTAAATTAATAATAATTATTATATAATCAATAATAATCAAATTAATAATAACAAAATTAATAATAAATAAATAATTGATAATAATAAAATTGATCAAAATAACAAATCATTACTAATACAAATTTGACACTAAAGTGATGTAATTGTGATGCTAAAATGACATTACTATCAGGTTGATATGACACAAAAATATTCACATGCCGCAAAATGATGCATAAATAAAGTGGCATGATGCTCGAAAGATGCAAACTTGATGCAAAAGATGAGTATTTTGATGTGACTATGATGGTAATAATATAAACTACATTGCTAAAATGACACTAACAAGATTCACCTGTGACTATGATGGTAATAATATAAACTACATTGCTAAAATGACACTAACAAGATTCACCACGATGCTAATATGACGCATAATGACCAAAGTGACACAAAAACGATGCTGCATAACTCACATTGAAACCTTGTTTTTCAAACATTTTCGACATAAACATGACACAAATTCAATGCATGAATGAAGTGTGCATTAAAACTAGAGACAAAAAAACAACATTTTAAGAAGCGCGTGTCAATATTGATGATGCAAATATGACACACCCTATTGTGTCACGTTTTGTATAATGTAAACACGATTTGTTTTACTGGAGAATTACACCGTGATGTGATGCTACTGTTGGATTACTAAGAGGGGGGTGAATCAATAATAGATCTTTTTAATCCTTTTTAACCACAATATATAAGTGTTGTTTATATTTATGATTTTTAATCCTTTTTAACCACAATATATAAGTGTTGTTTATATTTATGATCAATTTACCAAATTCATTCAACAAGTGCAGAATAAATAAACCATGAACAATGAACAATCATACACATACAAATTACGCCAATATTTTTATGTGGAAACCCAATGCATGAGAAAACCACATAATTCTTTTTCTTCTATGTCTTTAAGAATTATATTAATTGGAAGCACTAAATTTCTTTGTTTTTCAGCTACAACTAGAAGGAGACTCCAAAACCCTATATTTTTAGGCTACAACTTGAGGGAAACTCCAACACCCCAATTATCTGGATCCAACCAGAAGGAGGCTACAACCCCCTATTTTCTTCGACTATAACCGGAAGGTGTCTACAACTACCTATCATTTCCCATCCAACCGCCCTGAAATGTAAGTGTCAAATAACTAATGAATCACTACCACATTGTCACTGTGAATGATCCAGGAGGCTCCCTAGGCTTAGAAAATGCTCAAAAATCAAAGTTCTCAGAATTGGATGAAACCAATTCCATTGATATATTTACTTTCTCAAATGGATGTTGTATGCGAGAGTTATCGTACTCTGACTGTTTTCTCAAACAACTAAAAAGTCAAAGCACTGGCAAAAAGTCAATGCTGACGTCATCATGATGACAAAATGACATCACCAACGACACCTGATGATGCATACTTAGACCAATGACAATGTGACAAGTGGCAGCAGTTGATTGGGCATATGTGGATGGCAGATCCAATCAGAGTTGGACACGTGGCAAAGTTCGGGCAAATGAGATGGTGCCACGTGGCCCAAGCATGGGCAGCCACATGGCACCCAGTCAACAATTCATATGGCAAGTTCAAAAATTTTTGGGGGTCCATGGGTTTTGAACCCACGACCAACCACCAATTCAAAAAGTTTTGGGGGTCCATTGGTTTTGAACCCATGACCAACCACCAATTCCAAGCGCTTTGGTAAAGTTCCAACCACCAATGCACCATAAATGATTCTTGTTTTATGTAACACATATTAATAAATAAAAGGTGTTATATTTGGTATAGCACAGAGGAGGGTGCTGGGGCTAAGCCCCAACCCCTGGTCTTTTTGTTATAACATACGACCAGGGGGTGCGGCCCATAACCACCAGCGCCTAAGCTTGTCTGCCCTCAGATTTCAAGGATCCCACAAGACCAGGGGCTATCCCTTGAAGGGTGCACACGTTTTTATCTTTAGGCCGAAGGTTCCATGCTATGCGCCATGATTTTAGGAGCTAGCGAATGGTTAGGGCCAACACTTAGCCATTTGCACTAGCGCTTGGCCATATTAACTACATATGACCATATATAGAGAGCACACACCACATTTTGGGGGGCTTAAGCCCAAATTTATGTAAAAATGGTTTTTTATTGTAGTTTTTGGTATTTTTAAATTATTTTGACTGATATTATGCCCATAAATTGGTTTATTAAGGTCTTTGAGGCCATTTGAAGGGGTATTTGATCCCAGAAAGAGGCCAGATCTTGAGGGAAGTTGGGATTCCTCATTATATATATATATATATATATATATATATATATATATATATATGAGGGAAGTTGGGATTCCTCATCTGAGCTTTGAAAATTATAAGAATCAGGCTTTTTGAAGCTTGTAGGAGACTTTTTGATGTAGGGTTTGAAGGAGCAGTTTGTAAATGTTGGCATTTTCTCATGATTTGAGAGACAATTTTGCCATGTTTTTGAGAAGAGTTTGATGGTACATGCATGAATCTGAGCAAGGAGGTCTTGCACAATAGACATGAAACATGTAATGTAACAACAAAGAGCATTGTAAGAGAACTTTGAACATTTTAAAGAGAAATAAAGAGGTCCTCCACTTGGAAGCGGGTCCGGAGACGTAGCCAACGATTGGTGAACTCCGTTATCAACTTCTTGTCTCTATTTATCTTTCTATTTTGCTATTCTATTCTCTTCATTTGCAGCATGGATATAAATGGCCGATCTCTTTATTCATTAATAAGCATCAAGTAAAAGTCACATTTGATATTCCGCAAATAGATAATAAGCTTTATGTATTTCACATTCTTAACGATTTGATGCAAAAAGTAAATTAAACTAACTTGCAATTTATCAGTAATACCTTCGTTTTTGGATCACTGAAATATACCACTGTAAACCTATACCAATTTGTGCCAACAACAAGTAACCAACATGTACCAATAACATGTAGTCAACGTGTACCAATAACTTGTATCAACATATATCAAATATATAAAAAATTGTACCAAGTAATCTCATCAATAGATTAGATTTGATAACATAGGTCTCATACCCAGTATCACAAGAATAACACTCAAACCATGTGCATCTATGTCTCTCTAGTCATGTGTAAACAATCATAATCATGTGTAATAAACCCTCACATGGACTAGACATCAAATCCTCACTGTTATGCATCATCAAACTATGACAACAACTTCAACAATACACCATAACCAAATTCCCTCAACCATGTACCACAAAACCCCTCAACCATGTACCAAGAAATACAAGATATGTCTCAACACTCAAACTAACAAGATGTACCAATGATAAATATCAAACATATCGACATTGTATTTCTATAGATCTGACTCATACAACAAGTGCCATACAACCATCAACCTCTCTAGGGAAAATCCTCAATCTCCCATAACCATATCTCACGTAGACAATAATATCCAACTACACATAATAATGTGACATACCTTTTGAAGGTCGGTAGATAGATATGTTGTATAGATCTGACTCATACAACAAGTGCCATACAACCATCAACCTCTCTAGGGAAAATCCTCAATCTCCCATAACCATATCTCACGTAGACAATAATATCCAACTACACATAATAATGTGACATACCTTTTGAAGGTCGGTAGATAGATATGTTGTACCCAATCACTGTAGAAATTCTTGGAGACTTGGCTCAACCCCTACAACCTGAAGCACACCTCAAATTTACTTCTAATAGTGCCTCGCATGATGCAGGAAAGATGTCCAGTGGGGCCTCACGTGACATGCTCTACTTGATCCACAAGGGTACCTCACGGGGATGACCCTAATTAGGGTTTTTCACAATTTCTTCACACTCCACTGCGCCTACGAAAATTTGTTGTCACTCTGTCTTTTGCGGATTGGGAAGGACATGACACATGTAAAAATCCATGTCACCGATGTAGTTTCATAAGAGTTGCCATGTCACCAACTCATCAATGGGACACTTGATTCTCTTTCATGAAGAAACCATCACTACTTACCACTTTTAAATCCAACAAAAAATAATATGGAATCTATGATTCACAACCCACCAAGATAATAAGAGCATAAACTAGATACCATCTTATTGGTTTAAAAGTGTTGGAAGCATAGAGTCCATCAAATAAAATCACACAAAATATGGACAAATCTCTTTCTAATAAAGATAATAAGAGCATAAACTAGATACCATCTTATTGGTTTAAAAGTGTTGGAAGCATAGAGTCCATCAAATAAAATCACACAAAATATGGACAAATCTCTTTCTAATAATTTTAGTAGCATGAAGAATATTACACATATACTTAGGCATTTAATTCAAAGTGGAATTCAACATAATTACCCTTGCCAAATTTAGGTACCAAATCCATCCAACCTTCCATCAACACTAAATTGTCTCCCAAAAAAGGAAACTGATCTTGAACTTGGTTTTGCCTTAAAACCTATGAGGACCCAAGTACCTCCTAAAACCATCACCTCGTAATAGATGAACTAAAAACAACTTAGAAAGACATTAGGCCATCTCATGTTCAAGAAAAGCAGAGAGTAACTTTGATTTGTAAAAATTGTTTTTTATTCCTAAAGTTGCACGACAAATATTTAAAGATGTCTGCTAGCACTCAACGTCCCACTCAACACCTCTCACAAGATATTTTTCATCTGAAAAAAACTAGTGTGTAAGAGGAATACCACGGGTCGTTAAGTACTTGAATAGATCTGCAAATATAACTTCAAAAATAACTCTTAATCTCAACAAGAATAAACCAAAACATTCCCCAAATATCCAACACAAGAAATACTCAAAACCCTTGAGGTAGGGTAACATCATATATTAATCCTTATGGAAGGATAACACTCCTCAAACAATGTTTGATACATTTACAATATTCTTCACTATGCTTCACTACATTGCTTACATTTCTTTATATAACATTTTCTCTATCTCCTATGATCATTCTAGAGAAGGAATATTATAGTAGGTAGAACCTTCTAGAAAGTCTTCTCACCTTTATTGTGTTCACACTATTACATGGACCTTATTTAATAATATAGTGGACCTAGTCCACCTTAGATTGAATGGCCTCTAGTAATACATAACCACATTTCCATTGGGTACCTCCCTAGGTACCCCATATTA